>PVIH01002578.1:0-184933 GCA_004025045.1 Sigmodon hispidus
CCCCTCCCCTCCTCCACCACCTCTCCCTCTCTTCCTCCCCCTCTTCACCACCAGCACTACCATTATTTATTCAATACTCTTAGTTGATCAAGCTCACTCCCTTGTGTTTGCATATGTATATGGCTGCATGTGTCTATAGTGTGTGTATGCATGCCAAGGCATTAGGAGGGTAGAATTTTGGATATATTCTTTTATTGTTCTTTAATTTTTGAGACAGATTCACTGAACCTGTAGCTCACTATTTCTCTACCCCTTTCACCTAGAATAGGTGTGTGTGTACTACTATTCTGGGCTTTCTATGGGTGCCGGGATCTAAACTCAGGTCTTCATGCTGTATAGCCGGCACTTGGCTGGCTGGCCTATCTATCTCATTGGGCTTTGCCCATGGTAAATCAGCTAGTCCATCTACTTGTTCAGTGAGACAAGTGTTATCACAACTATTCCCATTTCATAGTTAAGGGCAATGAAGCAAACAGTTGGAGTAACTTACTTGGAGAGTCAAATCTTGGAAGCTGGGAGGCTGGGTTCAAACCAAGGCAGCCTCTCTGCCAAGTAGCTGATTCAAGGAGTACGGAAAGGCTGCAGACAGGAAGGCACAAAGTGGGTCAGACACTGGGAGTCTAAACCAGGCCCAAATGGAAGACAAGAGAAAAGCCATTTGACACCCCCCGCCCCACCCTCTCTCTTTAGCTTATTAGACAGGCAGTCTTACAGAGAAATGGAGGAGAAATACCAACTGTCATGTTCTGTCTGAGGCTCCTGAGGGTGAAGCTCAGTGTCACGTGCATTTCTTCTCTCTGTCCCTTTATGCTGTCTGTATTCAGAACATCTTCAACTCCAGTCTGAGACTCCAGTCATCTGAAACTGTAGGGCTGACAGGCACCCGAGGCATCCACTTGAAGTGCTGTGTGAAAAGACACCAAGTGAAAGGTACACCAGGAGACCACACCAAAAGTGAAGACACGACAAGATGATTGAGAAACTAAAACCTTTGCTTCCTCTCAATTATTTATTTCTTTCATATGTTCAGGAGCTGTCCGCATTTACTCTAGAACCAAATTGATGAGGCTTCTGTCTCTGTCTGTTCCAGGAGTCCTGAAAATGCCGATAGATTTGTGTGCCATCCTTGTACCCATCAAATGCCTTTGTGTCTTCCATCGAGGCTTGGACATCTGGGATGGCTCTGTATGGCTGAGTTCGGGCCCTGTTATATTCATTGTTTGGTCAGTGCAAACTAGAAATCAGGGGTTTCTTCTTGGAAAAGTATACTGACTCTCCAATAAGAGTCATTTAACATATAGAGAAGAGCTTCATGAGACAGACTTCAGAGGAGCCCAGGAAGAGGTGCTGTGGGAGGTCATGCTAACTTTGGTAGGTTTACAGCAGAAGTGAGGAACTGAGATTGGACCTTCACTTCCTGGGACTCAGCAACTGGGAGTGAGCAGTGTGTGAGGAGAAGCCATGTTGTTTGTGTGATGTGGGGCACCTGCTGGACCAAAGAACCATCAAATTATTGGTACCTGAATCTAGTTCTTGATTCCCAATGCTGTAGATAATAAGGGAGTATTTTTCTGGCTGGACAGCCTTTGAGGAGTTAAAGGAATAATGCAATTTTTTCAGCTTAATTGTTGGAAAGCAGAATTTGGAGGCTGGAAGTTGTGGGAAGAGAGAAAGCTGCCATGTTGCTCTGGGTCTCAAGGACCCAGCAGCAGCCTGACACTTAGGATGATGTATAACTTTAATGGTAGCATTCTGCATCTACCTTGGGATCCTCACTTCCCAGCTTCTTTTCCTTAAGGACTGGCAATCAAAGTTCCTCTGTTCTTTCCGATCTCCAGGGCACCCTAGTACCTTATCACAGTGCCAGTGGGAAAGTCAGGGTCATATACGAGGAGCAGTGGCAGTTCTGAAATCACACACAGATGACAGGCACATACGTAGACAAGAAGACTTTCTGAGTCTTCCCTGTCTTAGACGGACCCTGCGTGGTTCCTAGTTCATGACAGAAGCTTCAAAACAAAACAAAGCAAAACAAATGTTTGAAGGAATAATGAGAATAGAGCTAAAGAACAACAAAATAGTATCTGGAAGTTATTGTTCATTGGTTTCTCACTGTGTCCTAGGAATTGTGAAAGCAGTTTTGTTGAGTCTGGGAGACAGCTCATTGAGGGTTGGATTTGGCTCCCCAGGGCCTTTGTGCCATACTTACTTTGCCAGTGTTATACAAATCTAGACGACCTGTGGAGGAGCGTCATGGAGGATTGCTTCTGTCAGCTTAGCCCATGGGTATGTCTGTGGGACATTTTCTTGGCTCCTGATTGGAGGGCAGGGCAGGTAGTTATGAGCCGTGAAGGAAGGGTAGCGAGAGAGCATCCATACTTTGGGGTCTTTGTTTAACTTCCAGCATCCGGGTTTCTGCTTCCAGTTACTGCCTTGGCTTCCTTTGATGGTGGACTGTAATGAATACAAATGAACCCTTGTGCTTCACAAGTTGCTTTTGGTTAGTGTTCTTTAGCAGTTAACAAAAAGTTGGACATGTTTGCATGTATCTGTAACCATGGAACTTATATTGGGAAGTGAGATGCAGAGATAGAATTCTGAGATGCTCCTGCCTGGACCAGCCAGCCTGGAGATTGCAGTGAATAATGGTAGGGCCTCTCTCAAACAAGGTATAAGATGAGGCCTGACATGAAGGCTGACCTCTGACTTCCAGACGCATGCCATGTAAGAATCTGCCTGTATGCACACATACACATGCACGCACATAAATATTTTTTTAAAAGAAAGATATTTAGTTGTTAACAAACTTATGAAGAAAAAATTAAATCTCCATCTTATTGTATCAAAAATAAGTTGCTGCTAAATTAAAAAAAAAAAGAGCTGCAAAATACAAACCCATTTAAAATCTTTTCTATGTAAACAGGAAGATGAGAAAGACCTTGAATAAAATGGACAGGAAATGTTGTATGAATTTCACTACTGTCTTGGGTGAGAGGTTTCACAGGACAAGTCACAGCTGGAGATCTAGTCAGTGGGCTGGTTTCTGACCTTGGCTTCTCTGATTCTAGACATATGTCCTCTAACGCTGGGCTTTTGAGCAGATAGAAATGCCAAGACTAGGGTGTAGAAGTCTAATAATGTAGCTGATGGCTTGTGAAGCAAAGTTCACAGGGTAAAAGAAAAGGCACTCCTTCCTAGAACCATTGGGCATTTTGTTACTTGGTAGAAAAAAATTAAATCTCCATCCCATTGTACAGAAATAAATTGAAGCTTGATTAAAAAACTACCTGCAAAATACAAATCCATTAAAAAATCTTTTTTCTGTGGACAGAAGGTGAGAAGGATCTTAAGAAAAGGAACAGAAGATGATGGGTGAATTTCAGCTTCCTTTGTACTTTTTTAGTCTGTTTGTGATATAGTTTCATAACTTTGAAGCCAAGAAGTAAACAATAAATCTATTTTCTGATTCCATTTCTCTTTATTTTTTCTCTCTTTGTGTATTTGAGTATTCATATTTGCTCAGTTGCACTTGTGTGTGTTTGTGTGTAGTGCATGTCACACGTGTGTGTGTGTGTGTGTGTGTGTGTGTGTGTGTGTGTGTGTGTGTGTGTGAGCATTTAGAATCCGAAGGTCAGCCTTGGGTGCCATGCTTTAGGTATTTTCTCTCCATCTTGACTTTGAGGCCAGATCTTGGAATGACATGACATTCATTGGTTATCCTAGGTTGCTGGCCCACAGGCCCACAGATCTGCATGTCGCTGCCTTCACAGTGGAGGGAGTGTAAGTGTGAGTGAGCCACCACAGCTGGCTTTTTTTATGTGGGTTCTGGGCTCAACTCTGGTTCTCATGCCGTCATGGCAGGCTCTTGGTTCACTGGATGGTCTTCCCCGTCCCTAGGTCTCTTCACTCCCGTTTCTTCCTCTTCCCATCTTTTGCCCTCATGGCCTGTCCCAGGAAGCGCCACTCAGAACCAGACTGCCCCCAAGTGTTTTAAATTCCTGAAGCTCTCCCAACTTTGGCTTCCAATAGCAGCAGGGAAGCCCCTGCCCCCTGGTGTTGTCATCCATTTTCAGTCCTCGATATAGACTTCTCAGGTCTCTTAAGAAGATCTACTTTATTTTTTAGGTAGGGTCCTCTTGAATTTTATCTGGTAATTTCATTGTAATATTTACATCTTAGATGAAATGCCAAAGTGCCGTAACTCTGTCAGAACATATGTAATATAGTTCAAATGCATCCCCAAAATTTAAAGGTTATTTTTTCCCCAGTGATGGAAATGAAACCTGTGGTTTTGCACATACTTGATAACTGGATTTAGCATTATCATGGAAGCACACTTCTAGATGTGTTTGTTCACAAAGTATTTCCAGGAAGGCTCAGCTAAAGAGAAAGGACCCCCCCCTCCCATGTAGGTGGCACTACCTCACACTTCACAGGCTGGGGCCAAAACCTGAAAGATAACAAGAAAGTAATCTGCATATCAACATTCATCTGACAGTGTGACCAGCTGCTTCACATTCCTGCTACCATGACTGCCCAACATGATAGGCCGTACCCCAAACTGTGGCTGGCCAGCATGATGGGTTATACCCCAGACTATGAGCAAGATAAGCCCCTCCCTTAAATTGTGTTTGATGGTATTCTGTGACAATGAGAAAAGTACCCATAGGCCAACACTACTATTAAACCACCCCCTTGACTTGTGTGTTGGGGTTAAAACAGTGTTGGGAGATGAGGCATGTGAGGGCTGGCTGTGTCACAAGGACTTCAGGAATAATATTGCTGGGGTGAGGTAGTTCCTGCAGCACAGGTTTCCACACACCAGTCTGTACCCCAGGATTCCTTTCCAGCTCACTCTATCTTGACTGTCAGCTTTTCCACTATGTTAGGGCACAGCATGACACCCCTTGACGTTTGCCACCTCCACCCCCTCAGACACTCTTGTTTCCAGAATAAATAAACTCTTTAAATGTACTTATTTTGTGGAGTTCTATTATAGCAAAACAAACTGGACTAAAAGCACACATTTCATCTTAAAGTTGTGGTTGTAAGGTGGGTGTTCACGGTGCACAGCTTTAGCTCCAGCACTTGGGAGGTAGAAGCAGAAGTATCTGAGTTCTAAGCCAGCCTGGGTTATACTGTGAGACCCTGTCTAAACAAATAACAAACAACTCCCATACCGGAAGTCACAGGACTCAAATGGGAATAATGGAGGGGCTGAAGGAGATGCGGATGGTGAGTGTGGGGACATTTATGCATCAACATCTGGGAACCTCTAGTTCTCTGTGTGTCCTTGATTGTGTCCTCTGCAAGACATGATTAAACCCTTCCAATAGGCCCAGGTGCTAGATTATAGCATGGTGGCTGAGAGCCATACCTGTCCCTTTCATTGCTGAGAGGCTGCGGGGAAATCTGTCTAGCCACTAGCCCAACACTGCAGTGGATGGGGGTGGGGTGGGAGACAGTTAACCCAGGAGAAGGGACAGCACCAGCAGGGTGACTCATGTAGGGAACTAGCACATGGCAGGGTGACACAACCCAACAGAGAGAACAGCTGATGGAAATAAAGGGCCTAGTTCAAGAATCCGGAGAAACTTCATGGGAATAGCAGAGGGAATCAGTAGTTGAATGAAAGCACTAAAGGGTACAAGTAAGATGTCACCGCTGGGTGGCACGTGGTATGCATTTTGGAGGGAGAACATTTTTATGAGTGACTATCTCAGCTGGAGAAGCACACACTGTTTCAAACAATAGCCGAGCCAGGGTCAAGTCACAGCGTAGAGCAGTGTTTGGTAAAGGCTGGTTTTTCCTCCCATACTTCCCTTTCTCTATGTGTGTGCGTGTGTGTTTGCATGTTCATGTATACATGCACATGGCAGTCAGAGCATAGCCTTTGGTGTTATTCCTTAGGTGCCTTCCACTTTTTGTTTGAAACAGGGTCTTTCATTGGCCTGTGACTTCACCAAGTGGGAGGCTAGCCTGCAATCTGCCTCCATCTCCCAACTCACTACCGCTGGAATAACAAGTGTGCACCATCGTGTCTGGCTTTTGACACATGTTTTCAGGTTAGAACTCATATCCTCATGCATGTGAACCAACACTTTACTGAGTGGTCTTCCCAGCTGCAGTTCCTCTCAGATCATTGGTGCTGTGGATTGCTTTGGTGGACTCTTTGGTTCTTCAACGGCAGACTTAGACCTTCTTTGGCCTTTAACTGGATGTGGTCAGACACGTTATTGGGAGTCGGTCATTGTCAGTTGACAATGCTCAAGCTGCAGTGCCCTTGGCTTCTTCGGTCAATTCATTTTCTCTTCCTAACCTGGACGTCATCCCACATGCACAGGGGCTGTAGCATGTCTGCTGGCTGCTTTGCAGAAAGTGGCACATCTGAGAGGAAGCTTCCTTCTCTTCCTTCCTGGGGAACCAATGTACTGGGTTCCTCTTTGATGTCTAAGGCTGGCAGAGCCTTAGATGGTTAGTTTTACTATACGTGACTCATCCAACTTCCTTTGACGTTCTTACCTATAGTTTCAGGCACATATGTTCATATTTTACTTATCTTTATTCTTATTTTTCTGAAACAGGGTCTCAGGTATTACATGTTGGCTTCATATTGTCAATATAGCTAAGGATGGCCTTGAACTTTTCATCCTCCTATTTCTACCTCTTGAATGCTGAGATCATAGGTACCTATTACTGTACTTAATGTTCATGGTGCTGGGAATTGATCCTAGAACTTTGAGAACCGAGGCATATATGGAGCCTAGTCTTACTTGAAAGCAAATAATTGTGAAAGTTTAGGGAGAAGGAATAAGCCCCACAACTCTTCTTGTACACACTGAAGAGTCTTTGGGCCTGAAGTATGCTATAATAGGTTGGTCCTGACCAGTGAAGAATACTGTTACAGTTCATCTGATTCTAGTGGTACTGACTGTTTTCAGGTAAAGGGGACATAGAGATGAATATCAGTTTCTAAGAAGGAAGTCTCAGGAGATTACACAATCTGGGAGATAATTCTGTGGCTGTAGACAATGATTCTTGCTTAGCACTCATGGGAAGTGCTGAGAGCCTTGAAGACTTAAAAACTACCCTCTTCACCAATGCCAACAAAAAGTCATGGTCTATACTATTCATGACATTCCCCTCCACCCTAATGGAGAGTTGACCTTTTTTTCTTTATTTTTTCCAGAGCAAACCTCTCTGCAAATTTGTAAGAATAGCAATGATGAAGCAGGACTTACCGTTTAGATCACTTTCTGGAAATAGATATACTTTCTAAGGCAGCATGATGCTCATTTTGAGATGAATAGAAACTAGTTTCTCTAAAGTCAAAGTTACTGGAATTGCCTAACGTGGTGTTGCTTCTTTCCCCAAGATGTTCTGGAGACTGAGTGTGGGTAACAGGGCAGACTTCAAGGAGACACCCCACCACGAACAGCAAAGAAACATCTGTCTATTCTTGGAGATCAACTACGAAAAATACCTCCATATGCTGAGGCCAGTCACCCATGCTGGGAACTTGCCAGACCTGTCTTCAGTAACAGCCACATACCTGACAAGGGAAGTCCTACAGTGGTCCAGGCAAAAAGAAAACAAAGGAAACCAAGACCGCCACCCCTTGCTCCTCCCTAGGGTTGAGATGACGTACCAATGTATGTACTTCGAGCTAAACACAGTTGTATGAATAACAAAGTTTTCAGATGGAATCACACTGGCCAGTGTGCTGTTCACTACCTGAATATTGTGCTTAGCAGCTTAAACAAAGGATCTTGTTTAAATTCACCTTCAGCAAGAGCTTGGGGCACCTCCGTGTCTGTTTTTGTAGGGTTCACACACCTCTAGACATATTTGGGAAGGGGGACTATCAAGTGGAGTTTCCTTTCATCAGCTTGGTTTGTGGTCATGTCTGTTGGTGGTCATCTTCTTCACTACTGATTTTTGGAAGGACCAACCCACTGTGAGCATGTATAAAAAAGGGAGCTGAACAAGTCAGAGGAAGCAATCCAGTGAATAGTGGTCCTCCATGGTCTCTGCTTGAGTTCCCAGCCATGTCCCTGTCTCAAGCTCCTGACATGGTTTCCCTTGATGACAGACTGTAACTTGGAAGCCCTTTACTTCCTCCAAGCTGGCTTTGGCAGGTATTATATCACAGAAACAGAAAGCAAACTAGGACAGAAGTTGGTACCAGGAGATGGATGCCACGACCATAGGAGAACTGCCAAGGCCAGTGGCAAGTGTGGAGTGGATCTGGCCCTAGCCTACAAGACAAGTGACTTTCACTCCCTTGACTGAATCACAGGTGCATATGATTTTCAAAGTTGTAGAGGTTTAGCCCCCGCCAACACTGTCATGTTTTAGCCAGCTATGGCAGTAGGAGGATCATAGTATGTCATGGTTCTAATTTGCTTATCTATATTACTTTTAAAAAGATTATAATATAGTTAAAGCAATTTTTCTTCCCCAGTCCTCCCTCCAAACATATCCATATTCCCTTATTTTCTCTTTTTCAAATTCATGGCCTCTTTTCTTTGTTATTGCATGTGTGTATGTGTGTATACACACACACACACACACACACACACACACACACACACACACACACACATATATATGTCCTGCTCAATCTGTATATGGGTATATTTTTAAGTGTTTGCTGAACCATTTTTCTTACTTAAGAAAGTATCATTTTATTATTTTGGTCTTTTAATTAAACTTATTTATTATTGTTATTCTATGAAATGTAGGCTGTTTGTGGCAGGTATGCACATGCTCCTGGGTGTGTGGCGCCACAGTGGGTTTTTTGGTCTCTTTAGTGGCTCCCAGGGAGTGAACCTCAGATCACCAAGCCTGCAGTGGGCTGCCGGTGTCTGCTGAGTTGCCTCTTCAGCCCTTAGCTTTGAGTCTTTAGGGTTCTTCCAATGATCTGGACATGGGTCCTTGATTAGTTATCTGTCTTACAAAAATTTTGTGTCCCAGTTGGTGGCTCTGTTTTTATTTCCTCAATGACTCCTTGTGAAGGTATAATATTTTAAATTTTCAAAGAACAGTAATTTTTTCCTGGATCTTGCTTTAGGTGTCCTGTCTGAGAAACCCAAGATCACAAAGATTTCATTCTGTTTTTTTTTCTTTCTCTCTTGAGAAATCCATATTTTTAGCATTTTATGCCTTAGCTTGTGATCCATTTTGAGTTTTTGGTATTGTGTGTGTGTGTGTGTGTGTGTGTGTGTGTGTGTGTGTGTGTGTGTGTATGTGTATGCATAGGTATGTGCATGTGAGTGCAGGTGTTTGTAGAGGCCAGAAGCATTGGATGCCTTGGAACTGGAGTTACAGGTAATTGTAAGTTGCCTGAGGTGGGTGCTGGGAATTGAACTCAGGTCCTCTAAAAAAGTAGTATGTGTTTTTAAGCACAGCCTCTTTTCCTATAAGTATCAAGACAGCTTGCCTGACAACATTGTTTGAGGCAGCTGTAAGCTTTTTCATTTTCTGAACCCTGATTAATATTAATTTATGGAGAGAAGTAAAAGCTGTGATTATGGGCATGTCTATTTTCCCTTGAAATTCTATCAGGTTTTACTTTATATATTTTGAAGAAAACCTGAAATTTTGTTCTGTGTGTTGAAATATTTATATTGTTGTGTCCTCTTGATGGACTGCCCCCAATATCTTTCTGAGATGAGCTTTATCCATGGAGCCATGCTTTGCTCTGCAATCCATACAGTATAACTAGCATAGTCAGCCCAGCTCCTTTCTGGCATGGCACACCCATCTTTTCTGTGTTATTATGGTATTCATTTTTTACCATAAGTTTTTTTGATCAGGGTCAGCATGGTATATTTTTCTCACCCTAGCCTCTTTTGCATCAGAGCTAGCATGACATTTTTTTCTAACTTAATTATTAAAATCTATTACTTATAGTCAGGAATGTAATTTAAGCACTAGACACTGTGAATTTTACTTTTCTGGGTGTTGAGCATTCCTGTTTGTATGTGTTCTCCAATCTCTGCTTCTTCTAACCTTTTCACATGGTTCTTTCTCTTTAATTCACTGAAAAGTAGAATGCTTGGGAGCTTCCTCTGTATCCCTAAATGTATGATATTTTTCTCCTTGAGTTTAGTTTTTAACAAGATAAATATTATGCACCTATGTATGAATTAAAATCTATATCTAATAGTAATAGGGATGATCAACATTGATGATGGTGATTATTTTTAAAAACATCTTGATATTTTAAGAGGGTTTTTCACTATGTAGTCCAGGCTGGCTTTGAACTCGCAACCTTCTCAATATAGCCTTCTGAGTGCTGGGATTTCAGAAGGATACCATCCTACCCAGGTCTCTGGATGTTATCTGTTGCACCAAAAGCAACAGGGCTGAGCAACTGTGGACTGTACTTTCTGAACTAGAGAGCCAAAATAAATCCATCTCAAAAGCTGGCTTTCTGAAGTACCTTCATCAACAGAGCACCAACTTTCTTCCCAAGATGCCATTGAAAACATGCCATAGCATGTGACATTGTCTTACCCCTTTGAACTCTATAGGAAGAGAGTCCCCTTTTCCATTTGCTTCAGTTTGTTTGGATAACTTTTCTTTTTCTACTCCAAGTCTGTCTAGCTTGGGCTAGCCTTTTCTAATCCATGACTTTCCTGTTTTTTCTCAAGTGCTCAGATCACACAGGTATGTTGTCAGCCCAGCTGGCTTTGATTTGTGGGGCCCGTGTGCCTGATGTTTCTCTGTAGTTACGGAGAACTCATATTTTGCTCTTTTGGGCTGATTTATCTGTCAGTCGATATCTAAAATGTACCTATTCTCCTCCATTCTTCTCAGGGAACTTCATGCATGTCCTTTACTTTTTATTAATTGTAAATTTTCTATAATTTACTTACTGAAGAGATGGCAATTTTGATACATTCTACTGTTTCAAATACTCACAGGCATAAAGGCCTATTATTATTGTTGTCGTTGCATCCCAGGTTTAATTTTTCTTTGACTTTTGTGCTTACAGTGACTCTCAGCAAGCTGCCCCTCCCCCTACTCTCTGTGTAGGCAGTTGGCAGTGCCCAGTCCTTGGTTCCATCTGACTCACCCAGGCCCTGCAGTCTCCCCGGCGAGGTCACAGAGCATTAGAGTGGTGCATCAGTGAAGCACCTTCAGCTCCAGCTTCTCGACCTTCCTACGGGGTCACACTGGGACACCATGAAGCTGCTGCTGCGGCTAGACTCTACCCCGGATGGAGTCCCGATTAGAGATTATTTATTTTCTGATAAGCCTTTCATATCTGTGACATTTATTTTCAAGGAAATTGGTTTCCTGCTTGATGTCTGAGGAGGTATTTGCCAAGATTCAGCCTCACCAAAAATAATGATGCTGCTGACAATAGCAGCCGCCCTCTGCCAGGCCCTCTGCCTACATTACCTCTAATCCCCCCGCTCTCCTGCGTGGTAAATATTATCTCTGTCTTGCAGCTATACTTTATTTATACCTCACTACATTCTAGGACAGTTTATAGAGGGCTTTATGAGGATTCACAAAATATACCCCAGGAGCAAAAGGTAAGAGTAGAGAAAGTGTTTTTAATAAGCAGTGCAGAAACAGAGTCTTGAGGATGAAGAGCTTCGCCAGCACCCTCAGCTGTGTTAAATGGCAGAATTGTGACTTGAACCTGGCTCCTCCCACAGCTAAGAGCTCTGACTTTGTGCTTAAGGCAGAGTGGCAGGCTGAACCATGTAATGAGATTAGGTAAGCATTGGAGGCAGAATTCAGCAGGCACAGGTTGTCTGGAGGTGGACCTATAAATGCTGGGTAGATCCTGGTGTCACTCTAGAAGTAGTGATCATAGCTGGGCCCAGGAGAATGGTCTTGGTAATGGTCAGGCACTGGATGGGACTCAGAACAGCTGAGATCTATTCCCAGCACTGTGACTTAATGGAACCAATGAGCATGAGGGTTCTGTGCAAAGCCACGTGCTGTGAGCAAGGCAAGTGCTGGCTGCTGTGAGGTGCCTGTGTGAACCAGCCAGGGTCTGGCTTTGCCCTCAGGGAGTTCTTTGTCTAGTGGGAAGGTGGGCATGAGAGAAATAAGTACACACAGTGAACAAATGAGATGTTCTGCAGGGAGAGAACTGGATACATGAAGATCACCATGTGACTGGTTTGGATGGGAGCAGAGACCAGGAAAGGACACTGCTGTTTATGCTTTTTTATCACCCCCTATTTGATAACTAAACCCTGTTTTTATTGGAGAAGTGTAGCTGGACATTCTTTGGACAGCCAGTTCCCAAATAATGGCATGGAGACTTCTTATTAGTTATAAAAGCTCGACCTTAGCTTAGGCTTGTTCTCAATTAGCTCTTAAAAGCTAGTTAATTAACCCATTTATATTAATCTATGTTCTACCATGTGGCTTGTTACTTCATCTCTGTACTGTGAGACCCACTATCTGGGTTTGTCTGGTGAATCCCTAAGTTCCTAACCTTTTCTGTGAATCTCTCTATCCATGTTCCTGGCTCCTCTATGACTAATTCCTGTCAATGAATCGCTGGTTCCATCCCTTGATCCATGGTTAATTGTATTAATACAGTAACAGAGTCTCATTGTATGATCAAATATCTGGCAACAGAAAATCCCTGCTCATTAAGGTTGTTTCCTAGTCTTAGGAGTGGAATTTCACATTCCCACCTACTGGGACGACCCAAGACATCCTAGACCCTTTCTGGAACCTTTTCCCTAGAGTGTTTGGTTGGGATTCTGGTTTGCTAGACATTCTACTTCCAGCCCCTGCCCAGGGCTTCTGAGTATCCCTGTACCCACATGGAGAGAGATTGAACACAGCCTTGTGTTTGAAACCTTGGTCCTCAGCTAGTGGGAGATGTGAAGCCTTTGGTGAAGGAAGTGGAAGCCAGACATTGGATATGGGAAGTGGGTTTACAGCTAGGCTCACTTCTGGATAGAGAGCCCTGGTTCTTGGCTTCTGAGATGTGGACAGCTGGGTTAAATGGTAATGCTACTTTTGTGGAACCTCCATACTGATTCCCACAGTGGCCCTACCAGCTTCTATTCCCACCAGTAGTGTATAACCCACCCTGACATTATCCATTTCCTTGACGACAGACATTCTGATTGGGATGGGATGGATTCTCATTGTATTTCTGGAATATCTGTTGCTGCAGACCACTCTGATCTTGGTACCTTGCACAGCATCTCCAGAAAGTGAATACAGCTGGTATCACCCCACATCCTGGTCCTCAGGGTCTCTAGATGGTCTTCAGCAGGACAGAGCTTCATCTAGCTATGAGGACCCTGGTCATATGGGGATCTGAAGTAAGAACAACCCGTCTCCCCTCCCAGTCATCTACTGTCTCACCTGGTTTCCTTGATGCTCCACATGAATCATATGTTCCCAGATATTTTTCTTAGGGTCTGCTTTGGGAAATTCATGTCAATACTGATGCCATTTCAATGTGATGTGGAAGGCTTGTTCTCAAGGTCCACATAATGAAGCACGTTTGAGTGAGGTCAATGAGTTTGGAGTTGCTGTTCAGTGCTGGGGAAGCCTCTAAGAGGTGGTTGAGTGTTACGAAGCACCCCCGCCCATTCTCTCTAATTCATCATTCATCTGTCCATAGGGGGGCACATTAAGGTCCCCAGTGGTGAGGGACCTCTTTTACTTAACTCCCAGTTACTGGGTAATTCTCATTACCACCCCTCACTGACAACGAGTCGATGCCAAGCTTGCCTTACAAAATATGTCAATTCCCCTGCCTCCATTATTGGTGCTCAGGATATGAGCTCTAGGGAGAAAGAAACCACATCGATGTACATGGCTGTGGAGGCTACAGAGATGTACCAAGGCTTTCCCTTCTTGCTTTCCTAGGAAGAGGAGGAGGAGGAGGAGGAGGAGGAGGAGACAGAAATGGGGAGCCAGACAGAAGGGAGCCTTTGGGGTCTGCTTCCTAGCAGGTTCCTGTCATCTTTGGGGGCCAAAAACCTTTTCACTATACATTTTTGGATTCCTGTGTAGTTTGTGCCTGTGAAGTGATGGCAGTGTGTGTATTAAGCGGGGCAGGTGGAGGCATGCTTTCAACACAGCTTGTCGGTTAACTGCAGTTAAATGGGAGACAGTCTGATGGAGGGGAATGAGAGTTGCCTAGGCGTACATATAATGTCAAACATGCTGTAGGTAGACACCCAATAGATCCATCTGCATGCTTTTCTTATTTTTCATTTCTTCTTCTCTTGCTATACCTTATCTAATTCCCAAGATTACATGTAATATATACCACAAAATGCATTAGTTATATCTGTGTGTAGGGGCTTAGTGTCCAGCCTTAGTATGAAGAGACGCCCCCCCCCAACACATGCGTTGTTGTTGCATGTGTTGTGCATACCACTGTGAGCCTGATGAGGCCAGAGGGCAGTTTGGTTTTCTGCTTCTAGCATGTGATTCCTGGGGATTGAACTCAGATCATCAGGCTTGGCAGCAATCATCCTTAACTGCTGAGCCATATCACTCCCACCTGACAATCATTTAAACAGGGATGACCTTCTCATTGTTATCTACTAACAGTCTTCAGTGTGCTCACCGAGTCTCACCAGAGAGCCCCTCAGCTGTCTGAAGAAAGCTCAGTAACCAACATGCTATCATTTGAGACAGGGTCTCATGTAGCACAGACTACCTCTGAACTCACTATGTAGTTTAGGATGGCCTTGAACTCCTAATTTTCCTGTCTCTCTTTCAAGTACTCCATGCTTGTGCTATGCTAGCAGTCTATTTACTGAGCTAAAAGAACAATGTTGGCTTCTCAATCTATTTACCTGCTTATCAATAAGGATTACAGCAATGCCTATCTGGTTTGACATGAGTTCAAGTGGGTGATCACATCAGTGGGAAATAGGCTGGGAATAACTCCTCTTTCCTCTTGAACAAGGCACCTTTGTTGATGGAGCCTAAGACAACAGTGTTTGGGTATCTTTTCTGTTTTAGTGTTTGGTGGCAGCCACTTTCACTGCCAGCTCATGTTTAGCTTAGTGTTGGGTAAAACTCACAAGTCAGAGTCTGCAAAGTCAAACACTGTCAGATGCCAGACGATGGCAAACTAGGGCAGCATGTTGGGGGAGGCTGCTGTCACTCAAAGGCTTACATTTTTTTTGGTGGTGAGCAGTGACTCCCCACTCTAGCAGATCGTTGTTATGCAGAGTGTAGGCTCAGCATTAAAAATCAGACACTCGAACACACAAATCCAGGCTTACAACTTCCTTTTGTGTTTTCAAAAGAAACAACTAATGCTCTAGTAATGTTGGGCACACATTGGATGGCGAATTCTAGTGTAAAGCTACAGAACCAGCCAAGGGCAGTGGGCCTCCCTCCAGAACACAGTGAACTAGTCTTCAAACAAGTGGCAGGGGCAGAGAGTGGCATCAGTTTCTGGGAGAGGCTAGTGCTGCAAGGCCCCGATACTTTGCATCATGATATCATTAATGTAACTTATCATGGGGGAGGGGTATGGGGCTCAGTTCTGGATGCTCCAGTTTACCATCTTGCACTTCATAATTGGAAAACTTGGGTGTCTGTCTGTCTCTCTCTTTCTATGTATGTGCACATATGAGTCAACTCATGTGTCATTCAACAGGAACCAACCACTTTGTTTTATTTTTTAATTAGTTAATGAATCATTTTTGGCCAGCTCTCTCATTGGCTTGGAGTTCAGCAATTAGGCTATTTGGCCTGTGAACCCTGTCTGCTCCTGTCTCCTCTCCTCAGAGCTGGGAGTGTAAGTATTTACCACTGTGCCTGGCTTTCCACTGAGCCTGGGGGATTGAACTTAGGTCTTCATGCTGGGTAGCACCTTTGCTGCACTTCATCAGCTAAGCCTGTCTTCGGCCCAATGGGAAACATTTTAGTGACTCATTTCATAGTTTTCACCTAAGTATATATTATATACTGAACATATTTAGCTCCATATCCCTCAGTCTCTCTAACTGTCCCTCCCTCTGTAGTCTCCTTTATACTGTAGATTCCTACTTTCGTCATCATGTATATGAATATAATTATCTGTAGCCATATAAAATTCAGGAATTACAAATGAGAGTGTACACACACATAGTCTTTACAAGACTGGACTAATTTATTTAAAATGATTGGCTCTGATTGTATCTATTTTCCTGAAAAACCACATAACTTTATTCTTTATGGAAGATAAAAGGTTCCATGTAGTGGGAGATTTGTAAGCTTATTATTTCCTGGAAAGACACTAATTGCTATTATGGTTAGAATCTGGAATGTCCCCACAGGCTGATAGCTTTAATGCTCTTTGCCCAGCAGATGGCGCTCTTTTGGGACACTCTGGGAACTAGGAGGGAGAACCTCTCTGGTAGGGTCACTAGGGTCCTTTGACAGTTATAGGTCCTTCTAGTTCTCATCTGTTTCTGCTTCCTGCTCTGGGGCAATGTGTTGAGTTCTTTGCTGCACTCTTCTCCCACCATGCATTTCACCATGCCTTCCTGACATGATGGATTGAAACTCTCTGATGCCATGCATGAGCCAAAGTAATTCTCTCACCTTGTAATTTGTTTCTGTCAGGTATTTGGGTCAGGGTCAGGCAAGAGGTGAAAGAAGCTAGTGCAAGTCCATTTCAGTGAGTATAGGAGCATGGTGGCAGGCAAGAGTTACATATGTGCTGCAGGGGTTGGGGGGATGGTCCATGAACATGCAACATTACCACTCATAGCTGGGAACAGCAGATGGGCAAAAGCAGCTCATATACTTCCTTGGTTTTTGACTATATGTTTTATTAGTGTCTTCTTGCCACTGTAGGAAATACTATAAATCAACTGTTTTGTGGGTCTGCAAGGTGACAGCAGGTCTCACTGAATGATGTCAGAGTCCTGAGAGATGAGTTCTTTCTGAGACTCTACCAGCAGAATCGTGACCTTAGCTTTTCTAGATCCTAAAGGGACCTGATATCCCGACTCTCTCCAGGAGTCTCTTTTTCTCTTTTCACTTTGGCCCTTCTATATCCTTCTTTCCACCCTGAAGACCGGGATTGCAATGGACCCTCCCAATATTTAAGACTGTCTCCCCGCCTCAGGATTTTACCTAAATCTCACTTTAAAAATCTCCTTTCCCCATGAGGCAGCATAGTCACAGGCCTGGGGACCAGGGGCGAGCACAGCTGGGCTTGTCACTCTTCCTACAGTGTAGATGGCATCCCCTATACCTTCCTGGCAGGAGGAAGGGGGTGGATCATGGTACTGTGTCTCTAATATCTCAAGGACCAGAGAGTGATGGCACCTATTTGTACTTCCAGAGCTCAGAATGCTGAGGCACTGCCAGTTTAAGGCTAGGCTAGGCTACAGAGTGAGACAAGATCTCTAAAAGCAATCAGACAAATAGCAAAGTGAAAACAACAGCAATAACAGGTAAGTGAGGGAGATTTTCCTGCCAGAGCTGAAAACCCAGCACAGAAAAGCACTGTTCACTGGGAGCAGGTAAGAGACCCACAGTCAGATGGTATTTGGAGAGAGAGTCTGAATTGGAGGTCTCCATCATGTCCTTCCCCTGGAGATTGGGGAACCCCATGAAAGAGGGTAATGAAAGACTGTTGGAATCAGAGAAGATAGAGGACACCAGGAGAGCATGGCCCACTGAGTCAACTAAGCCGGGCTCACAGGTACTCACAGACACTGAAGCAGCAAGCATGGGGCACACATGGATCTGCCCCAGGTCCTCTGCTCACATCTTATGGTGGTCAGTTTGTTCTTGTAAGGTCCTAACAATGGGAACAGGTGTATCTCTGACTGTTTTTGCCTGCTTTTGAGACTCTTTTTCTTCTATTGGGGTGCATTGTCCCACCTTGATATGAGGGATTTTCCTGTGTTTTATTATATCTTGTTTTGTCCTGTCTGGCTATTGTTTCTTGGTGACCTGCTATTTTCTGAAGAGGAAACAGGAGAGGAGTAGATCTGGGGGAGAGGGATTGGAGAGAGCTAGATGGAGTAGACAGAGAGAAAACTGAGTGTGGTAGTTTGAAAGAAAGCAGCCCTCAAAAGCAGTAGCACTCTTAGAGGTGTGGTCTTGTTGGAATAGGTGTGGCTCATTGTGGAGGCAGGCTTGGAGGTCTCATATATGCTCAAGCCATGCCCAGTGAGGCAGTTTGTAAAGGAATTAAACCCGCCGCTATGTTTATATTAAGGTAATATTTATTATTCCAAAGCCACTTACAGCACAAAGGGTATTCGGAAGGGAAGACGGAAAAAGCAGCACGCAGAAGAGGTCCAAAGTGAGCGGTCCTTCCTAACCATGCCACATGTCCAAAAAGGGGCCCGGCTTTTTCTTTCTCAGGGGCTCTTTCCAGCTGACCACGCCTTGCTTCGCCCTGCTTCCTTGATGTCATCAGAGTTTACCTGGGTAGCTTCGGTTTCCCGCTACAACAGTTCACCTCCTGTTGCCTGCCTATTAAGATGTAGGACTCTCAGCTCCAGCAACAGGTGTCCCAATAAGAGTTGCTGTGGTCATGGTATATTCACAGTAATAAAATTCTAACTAAGACACTGCGGTTGGAATGTAAAAAAACAAAATTAGACTGAAAAAAATAACACTATATTTGGAAAAGAAAGTGGAGAACCCTTTAACCAATGCATATGTCTTGGGGTTCTGAGCCTTTTAGTCAGTTCCTTATAAAGTTACTTTTTAATTAATTGAGATATGTTTTCTTAAGCAAGCAGATACTTCTAATGGTTGGAATTTGCCCTTTTAGCTTGTCATAGTCTTCAGTGCTCTGTGTCTCGGCCTTTGCCCTATAATAATAATTATTATTAGCAGTACTGAGGATTGAAGCCTAAGACCTCCCACAAGCTAGGCATATGTTCTACTACTGAGCTGCAGACCCCACTACCATTGAAATCATCTTCATCACCATCATCACTACCATCACCAGAGAGAGAGAGAGAGAGAGAGAGAGAGAGAGAGAGAGAGAGAGAGGAGGAGAGAGAGAGGTTTGACTATATAACTCATGATGATGCCAGGCTTGTGTCATACCTCTCCGAGTCTTGCTTTCCTTCCATTTAAGGACCCCTTTAGGAGGTTTATCTTGAGACTGTTGTAAAGATTGAATAAGATACTTCTATTTTTCTGTAGTAAAATACTCTGACAAAGGACACTTAAGAGAGAAAAGACTTATATAGGCCCGTAGTGCAGAGGACTTCATCATGGAGGAGAAGGCACAGAAGCAGGAACAGAATGGTTGGTCACATTGTGAGTATACACAGATAGTTGAGAGTGAACAGGAAGCAGGGGCTTCAGGGCCGGTCCCCGCGATCTACTTTCCCTAGAGATGCTCCATCTCCTAAGAGTTTGGTTCCACAGCCTTCCCAAACAGTACCTCCATCTGGAGACCAGATGTTTAAGCATGTGAGTCTATGAGCTATGAGGGACATTTTATGTTCACACGACAGCAACTTGGGTCCATTCTTCTCATTTTTGAGTCCAACATCTCAGTAGATAGCCCAGGTTGCTTTGCAACTTGTAATTTTGCTGTCTTATCCCATGGAGTGCTGAAAGTACAGGTGTCCACCACCACATCTGGTGATAAACATACACAGCAGTCAGTTCAACGCTGGAGAGATCACAAGATCCATGCAATACATAGAGAACATAGAGTTTATCCATGTTTGCTGCTTGATATGTCTCCTACTGGATAAATGAAAGCTGTCATCACAGCAGATATAGATTATTTGCTTACCCCAAAGGCAAGCCTTGTCCCATAATGCCTTTGCCTTCTTCCCTGCAGCATGACATGTTACAAGGGAAACTGTCAGTGAGTCCCTGTGGTCCTATCTCTACGCTCTTCTTCTGGCTTTCCTCAAATGGTTGTTCCAAGCAAGAAGTGCTTCCCGGAGCAGATCTGACAAGAGGAACTTATCATTTCTCAGCAGAGCAAAGCTTCCTATTGACAGACACTCTGGGGAAAGTGCCTGACACGTTTCCATCATGGGCTTTTCTTCCAGGTCTTCTCAAATGACAGCTTCTAAAAGAATGCCTTTTTGGGGGCATCTTCTATGACCTCAGGGGACAGTTGGCCACCCAAGTGGGTCCCTAGGCTGCAAAATCTCAGCTGTTACATGGAAAGAGAGGGTTATAGTCCTCTTCATAGATAAGACTTCTCTCTAAAGCATTGTTTGTTAGACACAAATGGTTACCAAGACTATTAGATATGGACAGGAAGAAGAATCCATCCGTGGAGACAACACAGCCCCATTCACTGCCTGTCATTCCACTTCCCCAAGGATGTGTCCTTTGCTTATTGTATTGGATGGATCTTGGTGTCTCTCCAGGATTGAGCTGTGACTGTTGTATGCAGTTCTCACTTGCTTGACCAGGATGTCTCAACCACCAGTTTCAACCTGAGCTAGAAATGCTGATTAGCTAAGCTGAGTGAAATGCAGAAGAGATACATACTCAAAGGAGTTAAATCCATAGCAAATTATTCTCCAACTAATAAGAATTCAACAAGAAATGTATGTAAAGTTGCTTTGGCAGTCAGTTTATTTTTGTCATTTTTTTTTTCAGGGGAGGGTGGAGCATCCTTCCTTCTCAAGGAGCTAAAATGGCTGCTGTCATGCCATCATCACATTTCTCATGTCAGCCTCCAAAGTAGGTATTAGAGGAGAAATGGTTGGTGTATAGACAGCCAATATGGTCTGGGGCCTTTATTGCCAGTCATTACCCAAGACATCAGTGTTTGGACCCTTCTAATCTTGGGCTACATACTCTGGGACACCATCATCTCAGAGACACTGAGTGGTTTGTCTAATGACACAGACTGTGTGGGGGTGCTTGATGAGTGTTTTAATTCAGGGTTCTCTAACCCCATCATCTGTATTTCTTCTACTGCTAACCGGAGGGGAGGTTTTCAGTTAAGGCCCCCTGACATTTTGGACAATGTTTTCTGTAGGAGGCTATACCAAATGCTAGGAAACATTTAGCAGCTTTCTTGGCATCTGCCCAGTGGATAACAGTTGTGCCTACTCAGTTGTGTCAATCAAACATGCCCACAGACATAGTCCAGTGTTCAGACACTGCCCAAATCCCTGTGATTAAGAGCCATTGCTCTCCAGGGGATGTTTTGGGACTCTCAAGGCTCAGTATTACAGTCTGATTTCTCTTTGGGCCTCTAGCTCACAAATAGTAGTGTTGAGACATCTTATAAATTATGGAAGCTCAGCTTAGGCTTGTTCCTAACTAGCTCTTATAACTTAAATTATACTAATTTATATTAATCTACATTCTATCTCATGGTGTTATCCCCTTCCATCTTGCACCTCCTGTTCCCTCTCCGTGTATCCCAGCATCCCTTGCAGCCTCGATTCCTCCTCCTCTTCCTTTCTTTCCCTCGAAATCCTGCCTTACCTCCTGCTTAGCTATTGGCCATTCAGCTTATTATTACACCAACCATAGCAAATACATCTTGACACAGTGTACAAATATCCCACAACACAGTGTGAAGTCAGTGAGTCCTCAGCTTTTAGCATAGTGATTATTACATTCTGTGCTCTGGTGGGGAGCTTTCATACTTCCTACTATGATATGGTATACTTGGTGTATGCGGAGTGTGGGCAGAGACTAAGCAGATCACAAAGGAGTCTAGTCACTGAGGAGAAAACAATAATCATGTGATATGGGGAGGTTGAGTGTTATGTTTTATAGGATGACTTTGTTATTGTTTTTCCAAGTCAGGGTTTTATGTAGCTCAGGCTGGCCTTGAACGTGGGATGCAAGCGTGACATTGAACCTCTGATCCTCCTCCTGAGTGCTGCTGGGATAACAGGTGTGCCACGATGCCTGGATTTATTTGGTGTTGAAGATCAAACCCCATGTTAAGTGCTTTATCACTATGCTATTTCCATAGGCTGTAGACTGGTTTTTCATTTCACCCTATGTCAATTTCTTGTTGAAATCCTATCATCTGATGCTGAGATGTAAAGTCTTTGGGAGTGTGAAGTCAATTACTGAAAGCCTTGTACTAGGGTATAGTCTAGGTGGAGCCTGCCTGCCCAGAAGTCTCTGTTGTCTTACTCCCCACCCTTACATGACATCCATGTGCCAGTCACTGTCAGCTCTGATTTTCAAAGAGGAAACATAAGAAGATTTGTGGTGGCAAGAAAAGTGAATGTTGTGTATTGGTTGATTCATCAGTTGCATTTGGCTTTTCAGGTTTTATGACCTTAAGGAGAATTAAACATGGAGGACTTTTATTTGGAGACAGGCTCTTGCTATACATAGCTCAGGCTGCTTCGAACTCACTGCCCTCTCATCTCTGTCTCGTGAGGTGCTGTGAAGTCAGGCAGCATCACTAAGTACAACAGGCCTGGTGGTATGGATTGAATGTTTGTGTTACTTTCCAAATTTATACTGACGTCTTCAAGCCCAATGTGACAGTATCCAGAGGTGAGGTATTAGGGAAGGATCAGGATGAGATGGGGTCCTTGGGTGAGGTCTTCACGAGGCCTCGTCCAGTGTCCTAAGAATGGGGAGACACCAGAGTTCTCCTATTGCCACCCCATAAAAACACAGCAAGAAGGTAACCATCTCCAGGCCAGAAGGGAACCCTCAATAGAACCCAACTGTAGAGTCTGAAATACCCTCTCAGGCACATCTGTTACTCATCTCATCTCTAACTGGAGTTGTTATTTGGGATGACTTTGGAAACTTTAGGGGTATGACCTAGCTGGTGGATGTAAGTCACTGGGATGGTTCATTTTCCTCCTGATCCTTCCTGTCTTTTTGTTTCCTGTCGGCTGAGAAGTGAGCAAGTCTTTTCCAATACAAGTTTCTGCTACCATGATGTTCTATAGGTGATTTTAGCTAGATGCTTGGAATTCCACAGATATTTGAACTATAACATAGGTCTGCTCAACATGGTGGTGTACACCTGAAATCCCAGCCTGAGCCATGTAGTAAGGTATTATTTGAACAAACAGACATACAAAAAGTCCTGCCCCATTCAGTGCTCTCAGCTCATAGCTATCGCTGTGATAAAATGTGCTGCTAAGAAACAATTTAGGTTTGAAGGATTGATTTTAAGCTCACAGTTACAGTCCACTGTAGGAAAGAAGTCAAGGCAGAAACTCAGTCACATGCACATTTAGGAGTGAGGGAAATGAATGGGCTTATCTACTCAGCTAGCTTTCTTTGCTCTTGCACGGTTTAGCCTGTCCACATTCAGGGTCAGATAACTCAGTTAAAACAGTGATGTAGGACAATGGACAATGTAGATAACGTCTCATTGAGACACTACCCAGGTAATTCTAGGATGCCTCAAGTCTACCAAGCTGACTATCTGTAGTGGGATTATGTTCAGGTACATTGTAAATATTTGTCCCTCCTATTAGTTTAGTAAATATCTGGCTGGCTGGAAGGCAGACAGGAAGTGTGGGTGGGGCTACCAGACTAAGAAAACTCTCGGAAGAGGAAGAGCAGAGCAGAGACATCAGCAGACCCAGGGGAAAGGAGACCAGGATGCTGCTCTGAGAAAAGGAACTAAGTCACATGGCTAAACAAGATAAGAATAATGGGTATAGTTAAGAAGAGAGCTAGCTAGCAATATACCTGAGCTATAGGCCAATCAGCATAAAATTATTTTGTGTGATTATTTGGGATTAAGCAATAACAAGGCTGTGAGTGGATCCAAACCTCAGGGCTAGGCCAGAAAGTCTGGGCCAAAAACTTATGTTAGAACTGTCATACCAGGTCTTCATAGAAACCCAGGGAACAGAGAAAGCATAGGTTGAATCCTGAACCCATGAGCAGAACAATCATTTTCTACTTTATTTGGTTCCATTTGCCTTTGTGATGATAAAATTAAGTAATGAGCCAACAATGCTAACTGCACTGGTTAGTATAGTCAACTCGAAAAAAAGTCTGAATTGCATAATTGTTTTTATCAGCTTATTTGTGGACATGTCTGTGTGGGATGGTTTTGATTATTTTGATTGCTGTCAGTGAGTTCAGCCCACTGTGGGCAGCACCTATCCTGGGTGGATGGTCTTGGGTTGTTTGAGGAGGCTAGCTTATTATGAGCCATTAAGCCATCAAGAAACATTCTTCCAGGGTTTCTGCTTCAAGTTCCTGCTTCAGTTTCTGCGTTGACTTCCCTGAGTGACAGATGGTGACCTGGAATGGTAGACTGACCTTTTCCCTCTTCTAAGCTACTTTTGGTCACAGTGCCTCAGCACAGCAACAGAAAGAGACTAGAGCACTCGGTTTTGAATTCTTGGTATTGGATCTTGTGCCGTCACTGCTGTGAAAAATAAATGTCTGTTATATAACATTTGGTCCATGGTATTTTGCTGTAGCAGGCTGAGTGAAACCTGGGTGAGTGACCCAGCAGAGGACCAGTTAATGGCAGTGGCCTGGGAGGGAGGTGGAGGCAGAAGTCCTCTTGTTTGACAGCAGGTGACATTTTTTAAGGCTGCCTGCTTCTTGAGTTCATCTTCTCTAGGTGACTCTACCTACCTACAATGGTCAGGAGGATTTCTGCAGCAACCCAGAGCAACCCCAGGCTCTGTTTAAAACCCTTCACAATATACACAGCGCCTATGGAGGAACGAGCAGGCACCTTCCTACCAAATGTGAGTGTCAACTTCCTCAGCCATTTCATACCAGCTCCCGAAGAGCTGGGCTTCTGAGCAGAGTCAGGCTTCATGTCTGTGTCTCGGTGATGTTTCTGTCCCTGGAATGCTCAGCCCCATCACTCACTGACAGAAGAACTTTGGTGTCTTTTGTGTGACTTCTTTCCTTTCCTCATAGATCACCACTCTCTTTTGCCATTCATACTTGTCTGGACATACTTGTCATACTTGTGATTATTTTCTTGACTCTTTATTTCTGCCTGGATTTTGCCAATCTCTTTTAAAATTTATTGAGCCCATGCTGCATTAAAGGAATCCTGCTGGGACTGGAGATTCAGCTAAGAATGAAACAGAGGTAGGGTGTGTTAGTCTGTTTCAAATAGTGTTTGCGAGGGGCAGATGTTAAGCAGTTACAAATAATAGCAAAATGTGATAGGTTTTATACAGAAAA
Source organism: Sigmodon hispidus (assembly GCA_004025045.1). Classification (NCBI taxonomy): domain Eukaryota; kingdom Metazoa; phylum Chordata; class Mammalia; order Rodentia; family Cricetidae; genus Sigmodon; species Sigmodon hispidus. The sequence continues at coordinate 25,075 of PVIH01002578.1, forward strand.
GGTTTGTGTTTTTCCAAGATATTTATTATAAATTTCTTTTTTATTCCTTGACAACTTCATGCATATATGTATGAAATTTAATTCTCTTCACACCCCACATCTACCCTCATTTCTCCCTTTCCTTCTGCTGAAAACTTCTTCCCAACAGGTCCACCCTGCTTCCACATCTGTCTCTTGTCTGTGTGACCCACTGAGTTTGATTAGTGTGGCTCCAATGAGCATGGGTAGATGTTGTGGAGGTAGCTCAGCAGGTGAAGGAATTTGCTGCCCAGCTAATGACATGAGTTTGCTTCTGAAGACTTCAGTGATGGAGGCAGGCAGTAACTCCAGCTAGTTGTTCTCTGGCCTTTACAAGCACACATGGCTTGTGTGTTTGTGAGGACATGTGCATGCACACAGATGTGCACACACACATAATAAATAAAATAAACAACCTTCCCCAGCCACAAAGATAGTTATTGCTTAATAAATATCTCAACCCAATGGGTTTCAACAGGTAGTTTTGTTCCAATTCTTCCAAGCATCTTTGATATTTTTATTGGCACAGCTGTTTGGACAGTTGGGTTCTCCTAAAGCAGAGGTTCTCAACCTGTGGGATGTTATTGAACTTATCTTTCTGGGTGTCTTGGGGACTCTGGGACTATCACCAACTGAATACACACACACACACACACACACACACACACACACACACACACACACACACACATTTCCTTGAACTTCCAAAACCATGAGGTGAATAAACTCTTTCTTCTTCATAAGTAGCCTCTATCAGGCATTTCATTATAGCAGCAAAAGGCTGCTGTTATCATGTTGTCCATTTGTATTGTATTTCTTTCCCACTAAAGCAAAGACCTCAGAAATAAAGGGTTTGGCCTTCTTGCTCACTCTTGCATCCACAGCAGTGAATACAGTTTTTTTTAATACAATTTTTTCCCAAAAGGAATAGTTTGTTAGCTAGCTTCTGTAGACCCAGGTATTGGTTATCCTGATGTGACATTCAAAATCAAGCCAGATTTCAATCCAATGAAACTGGATTAAAGTCTCAGCCAGGTCTAGAAAACAGTTTTCCCACAGGAACAGGACCACAGGGGTCTCTTGGGATCAGAGACCTCACCCCCTAGAGGGAAGCTATGGGCATGAGTCCCTCCAGCTGCCTGCCTCTCCTTTCCCTTCCCACCCTAAATCTATCTATGGACCTTCAGTGGACAATGGGCTGACAGATCTCTAGACATCCCTCGGAACTGGAGGACTGCTTGGAAGAAGAAAGAAATAAATAGGAGTATCCCTTTTCCTACAAGGCTATTAGCTAGCAACCCCTTTGCTGTGAAAATCTACACATGTGGGAAGCACTATCCCAGAATCTCTTGGGAAGTTTGCTGACAACGCCAGTGTCAGGCCTGTTTCCTTAGTCACTGACTCAGATGAGTGATAGTGGAGGGTGGGGTGTCTCTGGTAATAAATAACCAGATTCTCAGGTGTTGTTGATGTAAGCAGAACCAACCTCATGTGGTTGAGGTTAGTTTATACTGGCCCTGAGCCAACATAGAAGACTCACCATGTACTTCTGCAGAGGCCTTCTGGAGGTGCCAGCCACTTTGTTAATTAGTGCTCAATACAACCAGAATTTATGTATGTTAAAAAAGTAAAATTAGTGTTGCTGCAAGGAAACAGAGTATCAAGGTTGTGGAGGGGGTTGGAGGCGGCTCCAACAACTGAGTATATGTTTCCTGGTGTGTCTGAGTCAGCTGGAGCACCACAGGTGCATCTCACAGACAGATCTGAAACACGCTGCCTTAGTTTCTAGGGCTTCATTGGCAAACTCCAACCAACGAGGTGGCTTAATTTAACAGAAAGTTGTTCACATCACATCCTCTTTAGCCAGTTATTCTCTTATCATAAACCCCTTACCTTGTGGTAGATTATTGTGCTAAGTGAGAGACTGGCTTTAAAAAAAGAAAAAACAGCCAGTGGTGGTGGCACATGCCTTTAATCCCAGACATAAGCAGGTGGATCTTTGAGTTCAAGGCCAGCCTGGTCTACAGGGTGAGTTCTAGGACGGCCTTAGCTACACAAGGAAACTCTGTCTAAAACAAACAAAAAGGAAAAAGATATGCTGAAGGAGGCATTCAGTTCCAAGAAGGAGAGGAGATGACTCTGGAGTGGGGAGGGGGTGGTGGCAGGGAGGAGGCAAGAACAGAAGAGTATACTCTCATTCACTGGGAACCCAAGACTTACATGAGGGTGAGGAGAATGAGTCTCTTGCTTACTGTATAGAATTTAAAGAACCACCCCCAAATTGAGCAATCAAAATGAACACTATTTCAATATTGTAATTGAATAAATCAAAATTATGGGCTAAAAGCCCATGATAAAAAACATATCTAACTTTAAATGGAGTCAAAATGGCATGGCTCCCAGTCTGAGGCCTGGCACACAGTAGATATTCAAGATACCGAATACAAGAATGCCAGTGACAGTATTGCCAAAAGTGCTCTGGTGGCTCATCTTGATCACTGACTTAATTGGCTTGAAAGTCGCCTAGGAGATTTGTGAGGCACACTTCTGGGCCTGTCTGTGAGGGCATTTCAGCAGATTAGGTCATGAGGGCTCTGACTTGATCAGAGAAGTAATCCCTTGATGGTTTAGAATATGCTTGGGAGATGTTGGAAGTAGGAGGTGGACCTTAGTTGGAGGAACTAGGTCCTTAGGAGCCATTTTCTTGTATTACTTTTCTCTGTTTCTTTTCCAGTGTAATGCAAACAGTACCTGCCACACTCTACCACCATAATACTCTGCCCAAACACGTCAGGCCAAGTAACCATGAACTAAACCCCTTCAAAATCAGGAGCCAAACTAAATCATTCTTTAAGTTCTTCTCTCAGTTTTGGTCAGAGTTGTGGAAATACCTTTATATTTTTATATCCAATTTCCTTTTGTGGACTTTGCATATATTTGTATTAACTTATTTAAACAATCTCTGTATCTCCATTTGTCTCTTTCTGTGTTACCCACCTCCCCCAATACAGGTAGCAGCCAGAGGTCAATGTTGAGTGACTTCCTCCATTGCTTCTCCACATATTTTGTTGAGACAGGGCTCATTAACCTGGCACTCACTAAGTGGTGCGCAAACATTTCTGTCCTTGCCTCCCTGTGCTTGGATTACAGGTACAGGCCATTTTGTCTTCATTTCTGTGTGGGTGCTGGAGATCTTACCTGACTATGTAAAAGGTCTTCTTGTTTACATTTTGTAGATGAGGAAAACAAAGATACAGAAACAGGAGGACTCGCTGTGTTGACAAGCAGGGACTCAGGCGTCTAAAAGGAGCCATTCACAGGAGACCAGTGCCTTTGATTCCCATGGTAGAATCATCAGAATAGGAAAGTTTTCACTCTGTCTCTGAGTCTTCATTTTCAGATAAATCTGAACAGAATAGGTCAACCAAGGAAACATTTTCCAAGGCCAGTAAATAAAGAAAATTAGATCATAGAAAGAGCCTGGGATCCACTGACTGTACAATGTCTATTAGAAACTGCAGAAGAAAAAAAACATCTCTAGAATTTGGTGTCTGCCGTACAGGTGACAAACTTGATTTGATTTCCTGCTGGCTCCAAGACAGCTGTCATTGGGGAGGAAGATGTTACTGGGGAAACCAGAGGGGTAATCAGTTTAACTTCCCTCAGCTGCCAAGCCCCACGGCACACAAGCTGTTCTTTCTCACAGGGAGATCCACAGGTAGCAAGCCCTCATGCAGGAGTGACCCACAAAGGGTGGAGCTGAAGAGAGATTTGTTGCTTTTAATGAGACTCTATGAGAAAAACCTGAGATGAATTGGGACATTCAATTAAAAATCCTCTTGGAAAAGTAGAAGTTTGTAGGCATAGTTCTGAGTTTAGCTTTCTTATACGGCACCTAAAACTCCTTTATTTCTTTCATGGGATCAACTATTTGATTTCACTGTTTGTTTGTGCGTGCGTGCATGCGTGCGTGCGTGCGTGTGTGTGTGTGTGTGTGTGTGTGTGTGTGTGTGTGTGTGTTGGTGCAGTTGTGAGTGTGGCTATGAGTGTACAGGCAGAAGACAGAGGACAGCCCTAATTTGCTATTCAGATGCTGCCTAGCTTTTCAGGACATGAGGCTATCTTCCAGTCCCAGGGGTCTGCCTGTCTGCTTCCCCAGCATGCCTATCTTAAAGTATGAGTTCTGGGGATGGACTATAGGGACTTATGCTTCAAAGGAAATATTTTCCTGATTGAGCTATTGTGTGCATACATTTGTGTGTATGTGTGGGTGCCTGATTGCCATGGTGTGTGTGTAGAGATCAGAGTGCACTTTCTCTCCACCCTGGGTCGTGATTGAACTCAGGTCATTGGTTTTTGCCCACTGAGCCTCCCGTGGCCAGTACTGCTTTTACTTTGAAGAACTGGCTTCAACTCAAGCATACTCTAGGGGATTCAAGGTGAAAAAAAAAAACACAAACTATTACATTTCAGAGGTTCACAAAGCTGCATGTGAGGATTTGGAATAAATAACCAATAGGGTGCAGTGATGGCAGGGGGTTGCCCAGGGATTGAAATGTCAAGATGATCCTTTTGAGCCCCTCTCTGGGTGTCTGGGGAGAGATTCTTATCATTCGTATAGTGGATCTATTTCTCTGGTTCAGGCATGTGGTGCTGAGCATATGTCAACACTATGGTGCTCTGAAGGAAACAGACCTGCATGTAACTCCCTGTCTGAATCACACTGAGTTGTGGGACCCTGGTGTCTACCTCTCTGAGCCCCATGCTGCTCATGTAAAAAATTAGAAATAACAAAATTACTCCATGAAGGTTGCTTAGAAAGAGAAATAAATGATTGAGTAGACAATCACTGAATTAGATAAAAATGTCCTCATTCAATATGATGAAAAAAACACTTTAGTTTTCTCCAAGAGTGACAATGTTCTAATGCATATTTATGTTTTCTCCTCTATCTTGACCCTTTCCTGTTCTTTCTCCCTCTCCTCCTTTCTTTTTAAAGATTTATTTATTACTTTCTGAGTATGTTTACCTGCATGTCTGTGTATCATGTACTTGCAGTTCCTATGGAAGCCAGATGAGGGCATCAGACACCCAAAAACTGGAATTAGAGATGTTTGTGAACTGCCCTGTGGTGCTGAGACTTGAACTCTGGTCCCCTGGAAGAGCAGCTAGTGCTCTTAACCACTGAATAATCTTTCTAGCTTTCTTCATCTCTGTCCTTTTTTTTTTTTTTTTTTTTTTAAAAAAAACTTTATTTATTTATTTGCCTTGGTGTTTGCCTGGAACTAGAACTACAGACAGTTATTAGCTGCCATGTGGGTGCTGGGAATTGAACCCGGGTCCTCTGGAAGAACAGACAGTGCTCTTAACCGCTGAGCCATCTCTCCAGCCCCTCTCTTTCCTTTTTAAGACAGGGTCTTACTACCTAGTCCTGGTAGGTCTGGATCTCTTTATGTACACCATACCGGCCTCAGACCCACAGAAATCCATCTGTTTCTGCTCCCAGAGTGCTCAGATGAAAGCTACGTGTGACCACACCTGCTCCCCTTATTCTTACACTCTTACTCACACTAGCTTTTACTTAATGAGCATGTATTTAACATATGAAGGGTTTGCAGGCCTCACTTAGTCTGCACCACCATTTCTACCATCACCACTATATAAACCAGAAAACAGTAAGCTGTGCAGTTTCATCCAGCATCCCTGCATCAGTACTAGAATTGGTACTAAGATGCTTGGCTTCATGCCTCCCTCATCTGTATCCCTTATATCTTTCCCACTCCCAGCTCTCCACAAATCTTTAAATTGTGCCTCTGGACTGAGCTTCTGGAACCCTGGCCACACTGAGGACACCTTGCTTTGGACCTTTGGTAACCATTGATGTTTATCAGGGGAGACATCAAATCTAGTCGGTCTCTAGGGTTTGTTTTGTTTTTGTTTTTTTCTGACAGGCTGTCTTTGCTCCTGTTCCATGTGTTTCAGGGCAGCTGAGGAGATATGCTGACCACTCTTTTACTAATGAGGAAGCTTGAATCAGCTTTATTCTCTCCGAGAGAGATCCCTCGGCTTCTCATTCAGCTTTTTCTTGTTGAAGAAGCTGAAGTTTGCTGAGATTACCAACAGCAAGAGCCCCAAGGCTCATGTACTACCTTGGGAGTCACTGTGGGGGCTCCTACCTGGCCCCCCTCTTGCCCTCCCCATGACTGTGCCAGCTTGAGTTAGCTAGAATATGAATTTACCTAAAGCTAGAACTCCTCAGCACCCCCCAGGACCCTTCCCTAACCGAACTCACAACCCACTTTCCCTCTGCTCCCAGGCACCACCCTCTCTAAATGGCTGCCAGTTTCAAACATGAAATTGCTGTGACGTCATAATAAGAAATCTATTTGATCTGTGCTCCCATTTCCAGCACAGTTAGTAAAATGCTTTTAACCTCTTGGATGATAGAGGAGATAGGAACCCTTTTGTTATACAATTTAGTCTTAGTTCCTAACACAAGACCTTTTAAAACCTTTGAATCTCTTGAGTGCCTTTTTGTATGCTAATGAAAAGATTATATCTGGCTGGGGGAGGACCAAGTTTGCTATTATAAACTGGAACTTTCAGGCCAACTCAGACCTCTGGGAAGGGAGCAGGGTTGGAGTTGGAGTTGGGCATTGGCTTCAACAAGGTGCTTGTGGACCGGTTCGTTTTTAAAAGCCCTAACATTTTTGGGGCTTCTGGGTTAGTGAACATGTTCACATGTTGGGAGAGTGACACCGTAACCTGGGACTGGGGATTGACCAGGGAACCTCTTAGCCCCCATCCTCTGGCCTTGCTACCTGGCTATTCATCTGAATCTAAGCAAGGGGTTTCTCGAGTGCTTTGAGTCACTCTGGGAAATGATTGCATCTGATGAGCACTGGTGGGAAGCATAGGTAGACTGGGACTTGCATGGAGTGGGAAGGGAGCAGGCCGTGGGGTCAAATCTACTTACTCTAAGGTCTGCCTGACTCTGAGCAGAGTTGGAATTGAATTAGAATGTCCTATAGGTGGCTATTTGGAGAACTAGTTAATTCAGGGGTCAAAATCCCCATGTGTTGAGAGGGAGGGAATGGGTTTCCTCATCTCTAGGTCTCTTTGGTGTCCTAGTGTTGGCTGCCCCCATCTTCTCCCTGGAAAGTATACAGCATGCTTTTGTTCTGGAGGGCATCACCTCCTCCAGGACCTTTCTCCACATTGTAGCAGGTCAGGTGACATATGTGTCCCCAGAGATCCCTGCATTTTTCATTCTCTTCATTTTTCCTGTTTTTCATGTGGACCAGAGCACACTGGAATTCCAGCTGCTGAGTGTCATGCAGCTCTTTGCTATGAGAGGAAGAGACATTTCTCACATGGCTACTTCCTGTTATAAGCAAGTTGGCTACAGAGGCATCAGAGGCATTAATCAATAATTTAATTTCTTAAGAGGTCATTAATTTAAGAAACTTCATATTGGCCAATTGGATGACTGTGAAGATTTGGAAGGATTTAGAGCCTCTTAATTTTTCTAACTGGTACATTCTCCTTCATCTCTTTCTGAAAGAAGAGGAGCAAAATTTCACCATCATATTTCATGTCCTGATCTTGAAAACCTGCCATAGGGACATTCTACTTTCTGCTCTAATTAGACAGGGAGTGCAGTCTTAGTTTTTCTGTTCATATGAAACATGTCGTCACACCTAACCATTTAGTGCTCTTTAAAGTGAGAAGAAGACTGCCATTTACTGAAGACCTACTGTGTGCCAGTTGTATTATATAGTTGCTTGTGGTGATTTGAGAGAAAATGGTTGTTATTGGAAGTGGCACTTTTAAGAGGTGTGGTCTTGTTGGAGGACGTGTGTCATTGTGGGGTAGGCTTGAGGTCTTCTGTACTCAAACTAGGCCCAGTGACAATTCACTTCCTGTTGCTAGTGAACCAACATGTAGAACTCACAGCTTCTTCAGCCTCATGTCTGTCTGTAGGTCACCATGTTTCCCACCAGGGCGATAATGAACTAAATCTCTGAAACTGTAACCCACCACAATTTAAAGGGCTTTTTTTGAATGTTGCCATCATCAGAGTGTCTCTTCACAGTACTAGAAATGTAACTAAGACACTGCTCAATGATGGAAACCATGCAGCCTGAGTTTGAGGAAGTGACTTTGAATCCAGGGCTGTGTTTTCAAGGCTGTGCTAATCGATTGCCATCTGCCCTGCTTCCAATTTAAGGAGAACAAATTGACCCCTACTAACCAGCATTTAACATTTCTTCATTACTTGATTTCTTGACCTAGTTAAGAGAAAAGTTAATTCCCAAACTTTCAGGCACATCTAAAACTCCTAATTGTATTTTAATATTTGATGTGCTTAGAAGTGCACGAATGCTCATTTTGAGCCAGTCTTGAATTTCTGAGTGACTTGTGTGTGAGCTGTGGCCTTCGGGACATTTTAAAGAATTTTCTTTTAATCATTGTGGTGCAGAGTGAACTGTGATGCTATTCAGAGAGCCTGTCTAGACTTTGTTCTTGGTCACTTAAAAAAAAAAAAACTGTAAGATTTAGGAGAAAATGGTTCTTGCTTTCTTGAAGATGTTGGCTGTGTGCCAGTGTCTTTGGCCTGCTGAGAGGCTAACCTTTGCCCAAATTCAATTGGGTGGCAGAGTCATTCGCAGTGAAGACATTGTGTAATTTTGTTTTCTAGTTTTTTAAGTTAAATTTTATTGAAGATCATTTTAGATTCATGCTCAGTGTCTAGAATTAAAGCAGACACAGCATGTATCCCAGTTTCTCCTAGTGGGCTCTGCTAAACTGAGGGTTAGATATTGACAAGGCTCCTCCCTGTCCTGCATAGTCATGGCCAGTGAGAATATTTTGTTGAAAATAATAAAAAGAGCTTAAGCAAGAAGGGAGTGCAAGAGTGAGGTGAAAAGAGAGAGGAGGAAGAGGAGGAGAAAGGAGGAAGAGGAGGAAGAGAAAGGAGGAGGAGATAGAGAAATAAGGGGAGGAAGAGGTAAAGAAGGGGATGGAGGGAAAGAGGAGGAGGGGAGGATTCTTGTTAGCAGAAGGAGCAGCAGCAGCTGAGCGCTGCTCTTCCCATTTCTTCTTTCCCTTTTCCATCCGGTCAGGTCAGCCTGGGGAGCTGCCAGCCGGAAGCCTTGCTCCCATTGCTCAGAGACTGGTAGGGTGATCCAGGCCCTGCCACCTTCAATAAGCCTCTCTGGCTATAGAGACCAGTGGTGGGTGGGGAGGCCAGGTCTCTGGAGTTTTGTTGGGAACCTAGAGAAAGGGTTTGCTGTAGGGCTGGGAGCTGGACAATTATGCTTTATTTCTTGTAGTCCATTTATTTTGTTTTTAACATAAATATTGCAAATATTTGAAGTTTGCCTACTGATGTTATTAGATGTATAGAAGATAGTAAAAACAGTTAATAAGCACAGTGACTCAGGCCAGTGGACCTATTATTTCATTTTATTTTGTGACAAGAGCAGCACAAGTGCACATGTTTAATACAATTCCTAATAGAAGGGATTTTGTTAGCTCTGGTTCCTCATGTACCTCAAATCTCCAGACTTTTCATGCTGTGCATCTTCCGTTTTGAATCCTTTGCCTTATGCCTCTTTTCTTCAACCTGATATCCAGGGTAAAGTGTCTACTTCTGCATATGTGAACTCTTTCCTAAAAGAAAATATCAAATAGATAAGATTGCTCAATGTGTTTTCTCTCTGTGTCTGTTTTATTTCACTTGGCACAATATCCTTCAGGTTTATCAATATTGTACAAATGGCAAAATATCCTTTGTAGGACTGAATAATATCCCATGATATGTACCAAATATATATGTGATATACACATTACATTTTATTAATTCATATATCAATGAATTAATTCAATTGTTTTCATATCCTCTGTGTTGTAAATAACACATTTATAATAATTATTATTTTTTGCAATGTGGAAAAAGTCTCTGTATAGGAAAAGAGAATAAAACCAGTCAGAGAAGAGATAGACAAGCTTAGGGAATAGTTTAGTATTCTGGGATGCTACTTGGTGTGGGTATATACATGCCCTTCTTCTAACAATGCACTGAGTAATCTAAAACCCTTACCCATGGAGGCAATAGGTGCCATGAACATCAACTCAGATCCTGGTTGCTGCAGGGCCACAGATCCAGATACAGTCCAGGCCTGATGACATCATAGCTCGAGGTGGCAGCTCAGACCACTCAGATTGGCATGGCCACAGTTGAGGGGTCAGGCTCTGTTCAAATGGTGTCACTAAAAGACACAGAATTTGAGAAGCACCAACACCTTCTGCAGCCAGCTATTGGAGCAGACCTGAGTCTCTGGAGTACTGGATGACTCATAAGGGAGTCCAAACTAATTGAAGACCTTCTAATTTGGTGCCAAAGCCCAGGGAGTTGCCTGCTTCCTGCTCTTTGTCTGCAGACACACAGTGTGTTCTGCGCCCCCCCAACACCCTCACATAATGTGGCTTTTGTGTCATTTGGACTCATTGGACAGTAACTGGATATGACTTTAGGTGACTGGATAATGTATGCGTATGCCAATGAATATACACATTAAACCTAATCTTTGGTGTCTATTATTACATATCTAATAACATCAAAAAGCAAACTTCAAACTTCAATGCTGATCTCCAGAGTTTGCTGCCTGGGAAACTCCTCATGACTCCCTCTCCCCTTCCCTACTGAGCCATCTGTGAGAGGGAACAAAAACATAGACCCAAGTATGCCCCTTGGACACCAACATGGACACATGTGTGGCCTAGACTCCGGGTATCTGTATGACCTTTCGTGGCAACATGGGTTACATGCATCAGCACAGACCCAGCCTGTGGTAGGACCAAGAACCCAGACATGGTCCTTGGCAGCAGCCTGGGCTTGGATGTCACCATGGCCCCAGGTGGCAGTATAGCCCACTCAAATCTGTAAGGCTCAGCTGCAGCATGGCCCTTGGACACCAACATGGCCTTAGGTGATGGCCTAGACCCTAGGCCTGGCCTTCAGTAGTAATAGAAGCCATGGATACAGATCCTGGCTAAGATAGGGTACCACCCAGATATGGCCACATACTGAAGCCCAGGCCCAGATGTTACCATGGACGTGGGTGGCAACATACACCACTCAGATCAGGATGGCTCTCTGACACCATCATGAACTCAGGTGTCTGACTGCACTGCAGTCATTCACATGACCTTCAGTGGTTACTGAAACGCTGGCTGCTATAGGACCATGGGTCCAGACATGGTTCCTGATAGTAGATCAGGCCTGGTTATCATCACATCCCCAGGTGGCAGCACAAGCCGCTCAGATCAGCATGGCACTGACGGCAGAATGGTCCTCCAACATAAACATGGCCACAGGTAGTGACCCATCCCTGGGGGGAAACCTTGTGGCTTTTGGTGGCAACATGGTTCATGGATGTCAAGTATCTTGTTCTAGTCCAAATTCCAGGGCTTAGGGGAGATAGGTTATACCTTTTCTAGCTTGATGTGATGTCTACAGTTGGTAATCAGTCATGGAGATGTGGAATCAGAGGCAAGAGTTTCAAATGGAAACTGCCAGCAGTCCACTTTACAGATGGGTAGTCAGTAGGAACTTTGCTGGTACTCCCCCAAAGATAATTACGCCCCCTGGTCCAATGATATAAAGAACTTGCATGTGTGTGCGCCCCATATGTGTACAGGTGCATAAGGGTGTGAGTGCTCATGCATGTGTGTGCACATGAATGTGGATGCCAGAGATCACATCAGATGTTTTTCTTTATTATTCTTCACCTTTTTTTTTTTTTTTGAGATATGGTCTCTCAGTTAATTTGGTTAGGTTGCATGGGTAGCAAGCTACAGGGATCTATCTGTGTCCACTTCTCCAGGGTTAGCATTATTATTATTTCTAGGCTTTTATATGACTACTGGGGATCCAAACTGGGACCTTCAAGTGTGCACAGTAAACACTTCTGCCATGCCATCTCTCCAGCCAAGTGTCTGAATGGTGACCATGTTTCATAGTCTACAAGAAACTCTGTAAATACAACTTCTTGGTACCCTCCCCAAACGCTCAAACTTAGTTGCTATGGAATGGGCACACAGATTAAAAACTAAACCTTTAAAATACGGTATCAAGGTACAGTCAGGGCTGTGAGTCACTTGTGTAGAGGAATATATAAAAGAGATTCAACAATAATTTTGAAACTAACCCAGACTATTTGATCAGGCACAAGAAGCCCAAATAAACTTTTGGGGGTCTTTCCTTGTCCTGGATCACAGAACCATCATGATCTACAGGTATTCACTATTGATGAAGGCTTTCTGAAATCCTTCCTGCTTCAGAGAACATCCCTTTCACATTGATTTTATCTGACTTGTGGGATTTATGTAATTTTGGTGTCCTGTTGGTCTACTGAAAGTGGAGTTAGAATTTTGGGTGACATCTAAATGCATCTAAAACTTCTCAAGTTTTGGGGACTGGCGAAATGGCTTGCAGTTAAGGTGCTTGCCACCAAGCTTGATGACCTGACCTTGACCTTTGGAACCCACAGGATAGGTGGGGAGAACTGACTCTCACGAGTTGTTATCTATTCTCCACAGGCATGGTATAGCATGAGCACTTCCAAACCACACATCAAAAAATAAATAAACTAACAAATAAATAAACTAATAAATATAACAGAATAAACCTTTCAAGAGTATGTGGACTGTACATATGATTCTTAAACCTCAGAAGGAAAAAAAAATCATTAGATGGGGGTGCCAGCATTTAACACTCCTGATGTGAAAATAAACCTGTACTTTGAAGGTTGAGCCTCCTCTATTGATTTAATAATACCTTTTCTGCTCATTATGGGATGCTGGTTATAGTGATGTGCTGTGGACTGATCCAGGAAGGGATTGTGGTGGGCTCAGAGACTCACATATATCATGCTAAAATCCTTCTCCCCTGAGTCGAGAATGGACCATCAGAATTTTATGTATACTCTGCCTATTTTATCTCATCTTATAGAGACAAAGAGAGTAGGATGTGTTGTTTATTGCTGTTCTAATGGCCTGCTATGGTCTAAAAAACTTCAAGCTCACTGTTTTATTACATTCACATATTTTATCATAAATCACCACAGTGCTTACCTCTGTACTGAGCTATCTGGGGTCCTCAGCTGAGGTAACTTAAGTGGCTGGATTCTTTATCTGTCTGTGGCTAAACAGGATTTCTTTAGGAATTTTTATTTTCCCACCTTTTTGTAAATGATCATTTTGCTAAAGGGCTAGTCTATAATGACATTGGGAGTGCAATGTCCTTGTCAGGTTTACATTTTGAATGTTTATTTCCCAGAGAGTGGAACATACTAGTTTACTTTTTATTTCTGTGATAAACATAATGACCAAAATCATCTTGGGGAGGAAAGGGTTTTTTCTTTTATAGTTTATAATCCATCATCCAGGGAAGTCAGGGCAGGAAGCTGGAGGCAGGGACTAAGCAGAAGCCATGGAAGACAGCTGCTCACTTGCTTGCTCTCTTAGTGTGACTTCTTATACATTTCAGGACCACCTGCCCAGGAGCTGATCTGCCTACAATGGCCTGTGCCTTCCCACCCCAGCCATTAGTCAAGACAATGCTGCACAGTCTTATCCAATCTGATGGAGGAATTTTTTCAAGTCAGGTTTCTTTTTCTCAGATGACCCTAGTGTGTGTCAAGTTGACCAAAAAAAATATTCAACCAACCAACCAACCAACCAACCAACCAACCAACCAAACAAACAAACAAACAAACAAAGCATACCACACCATCAATGCTGCCACTACTACTACAACCACATTAAAAAAAACAAAATCAAAACAAAAAGAAACCCCCAAACCTCCCAAACTCTAACCAGTATATGCCACTACTTTGGGGAAGGTCTGGGAACTCAGGAGGTAGGGCCTGGCTGATGGAAATAGATCACTGAGGTGACCTTTGAAGGTTATAGAAGTCTCATAGCAGTCCCCAGCTCCAGCCTCCACTCTGCTTCCTGATCCACTGTGATGAGACTCCATGTACACCTGCTGCCATGAATTCTGCCATGCCTTTCCCCACTATGATGGACTGAAAGTTTCTAAACTATAAACAGAAAGAAATCCATGTTCATTTCAGATGGTTCTGTCTGTTATTTTTGCAGTAGAACACTGAGGACAAGAACTATATGATGTAATTTTGGGGTGTATCCATCTCCATCATTAATTCATGTATTCCTCATCTGTTAAAACATGACCAGGGACTCCAGATATTAGACATTTGGGACAATAGACAGGTATTATTTTGCTGATTCTATGTGCAGGAAATGTGGAAGAAGCTTAGTTATAGAGCTTTGGCTCAGAATCTCTCTCATAAGGTTGGAATAAAAATGTCAACACATTTTTAAAACATTAAAAAGGATGCCAACACAGTCAAACTTAGGTGGGACTTGGGGAACCCTGCAGAAGAGGAAAAGGAAGGATCATGGGAACCAGGGGGGTCAAGGAGAACACAGTCCATAGAATCAACTAAGCAGAGCTGATAAGACCTCACAGACTCTGAAGAGACTGTCAGAGACCTGTCCGGTTCTAGGCTAGGTCTTCTGCAAATGTGTTATGGTTGTGTAGCTTGGGGTTTTTGTGAGACTCCTAACAGTGGGAGTGGGGGTGTCTGACTCTTTTGTCTGTGGTTGGAACCTTCTTCCTCCTGATGGGTTGCTCCATCCAGCCTTAATATGAGGATTTGTGCCACAGTACATCTTGTGTTCAGTTTATATGCCTGAGAGGTCTACTCTTTTCTGAAGGGAAACAGAGGAGGAGGAGTGCATCTGTGGGAGAAGGGAGGTAGGTTGGGGAAAAGCGGAGGGGAAATTGTAGTCAGTAAGTGTTGTACAAGAGAAGAAAAACACGTCAGGCCAACAGTCATCTAAAGGTTAATGGAGTTAGAAGAAGAACCCAGCTGACTCATGTTGATCCTGAGTGTTGAGCATCTGACCCTCAGGATGACTTGAGTGTTCTTACTGAGGCAGCTGGATTCCTTTGGAGAGTGGCCTGGGAGGAAGCAACAGAAATTATGCTATCACTATGACCAAACCTCAGAGGCTGTGCATCATCATTACTGAAATACCTGATTAGTTTTAGAGATAAGTGAGCTACAAGAGCATACATTTCTGGAGAAAACAAATTGCTAGAAGCCACCTTGGAGGAGCATCAACATAACCAGATACACAAGTCTCATCACCACACAGTTTCATTCATTTCTTATCTCTGTCACAACAGTCTCTGTACTGCCATCCCCAGACTCCCTCAGAAAGGACTTCTGACATTACTATTTTTTTTTTCAGATGCTCACTAGTTCAGGGTCATGTCCATCTAGAAATGTGCTTTGTGCTCCCTGGCTTCTGTTTTCTTTCTCTCTGTAATTAGTATGTTCTTAATTCAAACGACCCACTCACTGATGAACCTTTATTCTCTCTAAATGGGAGCTAATCTCTCCACCAAAGAGGGGCTGGCACTCCAGCAGGGGCCTAATTCTGAAAACTCACAAAAAGTAGCACAAAGAGAAGTGCCATTTAGGAGTCCTTGTAGGCTCCGGGCTGATTAGAAAATGTTGTAAAGTAATTGCAGAGCTTGAGCGATCTCGTGAGAGGGCGGAAGTTAGGACACTGAGGATGTCATTTAAATCAGACTGAAGGAAATATTTTATGGAAAGAACGAAGCTTGTGAAATGACAAACAGGGCTTTCAGTTTCCTCCATGGCTGGAGCCCCAAGAAAAGGAAGAAGTAATGCCGTATTTAGATGTCACACGAAGGCTTCAATGAAATGTTGGGGAAAGAATGGAGAAAGAGGAAGGTGAATTTCTAAATGGAGAGAAAAGGACACCAGGAGAGAGAGTGGTTCCCACTGAAGGACCAGAACCCGGAGTAAATCACAGCTGTTTCAAGCTATGTGGTAAGAGCAGCGGGAAGCTGCTGTTTTCAGCTTGAAGGTCACAATAGGTTCCTGAAGGAGATAATGAGGTCTGATTTTCAGGATCCTAGATAGAGGACCAGCAGGGGCTAAGAATGGAGATGAACAGCCTGGGGAAACTAAGGCAGAGCCAGTTGATGTTGCCAAGATGACCACTCTCTTCCACCACTCCTGGAGACAAAAGTTCCCAGTTCGGGAGGATGATGGATAAAATAATCAAACAGTGCTTTAACCTTGGGTTTTATTAACTGCCTCTCCTTTTATCATAGCAATGGACACATGTCATACCCAGTAACAGCCTTGTCCTTGTTTCTGTTGGTGCACTGACACCAGCTAATCTTTTACAAGCTGTTCGGAGACTGAGTCAAGAGATCATCCCCCTGCTGGGAGAAGCAATGTACACTGATGCCATGGTTTGGATATACACCCTAAATGCCTGTGTTGGAAACTTAATTCCCAAACTCATATAATGAGGTGAGACATTTGGGAGGTAAGTTCAGTGAAGCCATAAGGTTGAAGTCTCCACAGTAGGATGGGGCCATAATAATAATAAGACAGATGTGAGCTGTCTCTTTCTACTTCCTTTTCTCTCCTGTGCCTCCCTTCCCTGTCTCTGCCATGGGGTCAGGTGGCCCACGATTCCCACCCTGTGTTAGTGCTGTACTCTGGACTTTCAGACATCAGAACCATGAACTAAGTAAAGCCATGTTTTTTTTTTTTCTCATTTTCTCTGTTTTAGATATTTCTGTTTATAGCAAGATAAAACGGACCAAGATAACTTACTTTCAAAAAGTCATAAAAATGGCAGAACCCCCCTTCTCTGTGTTACTTCCCTCTGCCCTGTTCCTTACCTCTTCCTCAGTCTCCATCTTTCTAGGAAGAGAATTTCTCCCCTTGTGCTGGGCCTTTTGAGTGAGGAAGTTGATCCAGCAACAACAGAGGTAGAGACGGAACAGGAACAGGTGGAGTGACATGTGAGAGAAACGTCCCCTAATCTAATTCATTTTCCATTTTATAATTTCCCGTGTATGATTTTATTTTCTATCTCTGTTTTGTTATGCTTCTGCAGAGGGTCTGCCATGTTGAGGCTTTGCAGTTAGGGAGAGAGACTGAAATTTCAAGACATCTTCCGGTGTGTTCAGTACAGGACAGACCTTTTCTTTCCAGCTAAGAAGTGACCTCTCTTCTTGCCATATGCATTTGCTATTGGGTCAGCAGAAGACTGTCTCAGCAGAGGGCAGACTTTCTCCGATGCCCAGATGGACACACACTTACTGGTGCTCTTGACCCTGAAGGGGAATTGTCCCTTTCCCCTTAAAAGACAATGTTCTTGCCTTTTTATTGCCATCCAGAGAAATGTGAATTAGGCTTTTTGGTCTACTCAAGGAAATGACACTAAATAAATGACTTTTCTTCCCATGATAAGAAATTGAAAAAAAAGGAATAATGAGAATGCTTTTTCCTTTCTCCAACTTCAGCAGCACCACACTCTTGTCTGGCCAGCCAGATGGAATGGGGTTGCTCTTAGAAGCTCTCCCTGCCCACCATAGGTGCAGGACTATATTTAATAGCAACAAAGAGGCTTGGCACGCAGGCAGAGGAGGGAAGGATAAGCCCTTTCTCACGCAGAAGAGAACTGTGTCTGTTCTGCATTGAGTTCTCCAAGTGATTTCTGAGAACAGGATATTGCAGAGGTGAGGCTTCAGATCTTCACTATGCCCACCAGCACTGGACTTCCTTATGCCCTTTCCCCTTGCATAGAACACTCAAGGAAACATTGTTTATTGCAGGGAAGCACCAGATCTTGAGATTTTAGGATACCTACCTGGCAATAACTCAAGATTTCCACATCCATAACTTCTGGATGAATGTAAAACACTCAGTGTTTTTACTCAGTTCTATAGCTTAGCTGTCCTGTAGACTGTCTGTTCCAACTGAGCCCACAGATGACCCTGGGGTCAGAAACTTGATTCCAGATTTGAGGCTCATTTTCAGTTTCCTAAGACCAAAGGAAAAAAAGCAGAGCAGCATTGTGTGGCTGCAAGCCAACATTCTTGTTCATCACTGGGTTCTGATTGAAAGGCAGTGTATGTGAAGTCCTGCCCAGGTTCTAGGAGGTGTGAGCATGTGACGTTTCAAATCTGACCCCAGAGGCTAGGCAGGAACAATGGAGTCTGTGCATTCCTTCTGCTCAGATGCTCTCTCAGGCTTGGGATGCTTTCTCGGTCTCTGCTGCTAGACTGCTTGTCTTCAAAATGTTATTTGACATTAACTACTTCTTAAAATGCACCCTGAATAGAATGGAAGGTTTGTCTTCTTTATTTCTTAACAATATCTTTTTCTTCCCTCCCTCTCTCCTTTTCTCCTTTTTCCTTTTCCTCCCCCTTCTTCCCTCTTTCTCCATCTCTCTCTCTCTCTCTCCTTCTTCTTCCCCCTCTCCTCTTTCTCCTTTTTCTCCCTTTCTCTCTCTGTCCTTCACCCCATAAACACAGCTCTGCTGGTTATATGGGACTATACAGCTCTTTGGGGCTGGAAATGATGTGTTTTACTTCTGCTCTGAAGTGTTATTGATGAAACAGACACATATTTTTTAACTGCAGGACATAAAGAGACCTCGCATCCTAGGAGGCATGGCTAGGGCATAGCTAGGTGGGGCATCCTCATTATCAAGTGTCTATGAAGCAGAATGCCTTGCCAGCCCACCCCATGGCATGCTGCAGGGCCGAGAAGTTGAGTGTTGAGTGTTATTGCTCCTGTAATAAACAGCCCCACTGAGATCGGGGCTGTT
Organism: Sigmodon hispidus; assembly: GCA_004025045.1. NCBI lineage: Eukaryota > Metazoa > Chordata > Mammalia > Rodentia > Cricetidae > Sigmodon > Sigmodon hispidus. Next base: position 43,855 of record PVIH01002578.1, read on the forward strand.
TATTACAGGAGTAAAGCCTAGCCTATACTGGCTAACTAGGGCATGGAGATGTTAACTGGCTCCTATGCAATGGGTTTGAAAGCCTTCAGCCTTACATAGAGGCATTTTTATGCTGCAACTGGAATAGCTCTAAAATGCCTTGGGAAACCAACATCACTTTCAACCAGCAAATTGTTAAAATTGGAAAAGAGAGCATCTGATAAAGGAGCGAGAAAGAAATGGGGGGGTGAGGAGGAGGACCAGGGAATGCTCTGAGGGATGGACACAGCTGTTCAAATAGATGTCTCCTAATAACATCATAGACCTTACCATTCCAACTAGGCTACTGTTTTACACTGTTGTGTGTGGTCTGCTATTTTCCTTTCCTGAGTAAGGAGGGGGACATTTGTTAACAGAAACAGATCAACTAGCAAAGAGATGATGTCCCCTGAAGACAAGAGCCAGGGCAGGAGTCTGGGGCTAGCTCCATTTTGACCCATAAACTTTGAGTTCTAATGGAGTACACAGATGATTCTCGATCAGAATCTTGATGCCAGATTGGAGCCTCACTTTCTAAGGTGTTCCAAGAGCAGAGAAGAAGAGCAGGGTAGCACTGTGCTGCTGCAAGTTCAAGTTTAGACTCAGATGACCTCAGCTTGGCACCCAGCTGGCTTTCTTTCAAGTGAGGTGGCATGGGGACGTTGCTTTATCTCAAGCAGTTTTCTCAAGTATGAAAGATTAAGATGACAGGGGACCTCACTGCACTGTAGAAGGTGTTAAAAAGAAGGGGACATTTAGAGCTACAAATGATAGTATAATAGATGCAGGCCCTTTCTCTATGCATGGAATCCTTGTTACTCATGTCCTCTATTGACTACAGAGCCTAATCATGTTTCCAATTCGGATTGATGTGTTTGTGCTAATAATATTGCCGAGGCAGCAATCTGGACCCTTGGAGAGCCAAACCATGGTGGCTGAAGGCTAAGAGGCTGCCTCAGCGCCTCTGTTGGATGCCTCCTATGCTGTTTTAGTCACCCATTGCTACATAAAACTGTTCCTACAAATATAAATCTTAAAACACACACACACACACACACACACACACACACACACACCCCACACACATTTGAACTGGAGTTGGTAAGGTGATTGCCTGGCCAGTGTGAGGATCAGAACCTGTGGAGGAAAACTAGATGTGATGGTGTGTGCATGTAATACCAGAGCTAAGGAGGTGGAGACAGTCAGGGCCCTCTGCTCTCTGGCCAGCTAGGCTGTTGGCAGGTTCAGGACAGTCAGAGACCCTGTTTCAAAGAAACGTTAGACAGCATCTGAGGAACACGCACAACATTTTCCTCTGACATCCACACATATGTATACACGCACACACACACAGACATATACATATACACCCATACAAAAACCAGCACACACACACACACACACACACATACATATACACTCATACAAAAGCCAGCACACACACATGCACTCACACACGAACAGACACATATGCAAGCACACACAGGAACTCATACACATGCACACAGGCACTCACACATGCACGTTTGTGAACACAATCACACACAGACACAAACACCCAAACATTCATTAACTCCAGTAACCGTGGGTCAGAAATCTGCATGTAGTGTAGCAGATATCTGTTGTTCGGTGCTTTCTAGAAACTGGCAGTGCTAAGTGTCAGCTGAAGCAGCAGACAGACATCTCTGTTTCCAGCTTCCTTTCCCTGCTCACTGGACAGAGTGTCTTAGGTCCTTGCTGACTGCTGGCCAGACACATGAGTGCCTTGCAACATTGAAGGCTCCAGGGAGTAGTTGACATCAGGTGCCTTCTCCAACAGAGAGTCTTCCATGAGGGAGAAGGAGAGGAAGCAGAATACTATGCAGGAGAGAATCTAAGACAGAAGCAAGTATTTTAGTGCTCCATTTTGTGGGTGGCATCTCATTGGTACTGCCACAGTCTGATTACAGAAATAAATCAGTAATTCCAAGTTATATTTAACAGCAGAAGTACACATAGATATTAAGAATTATGGGAATAATTTTCTCCTAATTTATGCGGGGGACCCTGACACAGGTCTCCATCTATTCCTCAAGCCTGTTCTTTTGACTTCTGTACTGTCCTGGAATTTACCGGGCTAAGTGCAAAGGCTGAGTTGAAGGCCTTTTCTCAGGGATGTGGAGTTATCGAACCCCCTGCTCTTACTGAACCTAATGAAGGCCCATGTGATCTTTGACTAGTTGAAGGCATGAGGAGAACTCACTCTGATTGGCTAAGTTCTTCAAAGTCTACTGTTAATGGAACTGTTTCTACACCCAGGGCTTTCAGGCTTTAACTGCTGATATGCAGAAATGATGGCCAAACTCCAAAAACACTTCTCTTCAATTCTTTTTTTCCTGACAAGAGTTTTAGTAGCTTTCTTTTTAGAACTCAAAGTCAGAGAAATTAAATTTTTTTTTTTCATTCCTGGATTGCTCCTGTAATATTCTTTCCTTAAGCAGAGAACACAGAAAACACTTGCATCCCAGGCTGTCAGGAAAAATCAGCAGTGATTTGCTTCACATTGATACTGTCGTTTGAGCTTTCTGATCAGTTCTACCACCATCACTGCCATTATCATCCTCTCTACCATCATCATTACCACAAATCTCACCATTATCACAGCATCACCACCAACACCATCATCATCACCCTCGTTATCATAACTACCACCATTACATCACCATTACCACATCCATCACACATACCATCATTACACACCATCATTATAACTACCACCACCAGCATCACATCACCGATCATGACCATACCACTAACACCACCAACACCATCATCATCGCTATATCATCCCCACCATTGTCACCATGACTATCATCCTAATTATTATCATTAGCAACACAATCATCACCATATCACTATCATCATCTCTTCTGGGTTGCTGCTTTAAGCGAGTTAGTCTAAGGCCAGGAGTCTCAGGCCTCAGGAGATCCCAGGCAATTCCACTTTACAGTATCAGTGTGCCCTTCTCTAGGTAATGGAGGGACCCTCTCACCCAGGGCATTACAGGTGAACACAGTCTTTGTTCTACATCTCTGGCCAGCAGCTCCCTATGGGAGCCGATTTCTCTAATTGGAGATTCAGGACTACTGCCCAGGGCTTGGAGGTGCCTACCCTTCTGAATTCTAAACACTGAGAAGTACATTTGAGATTCCTTGGCAGCTGAGGAAAGGAAAAATGTGCTTGAGTTGCTCTTTTGTTTTTCTTCTCTTAAAGAGACCCAAAGGTCATTTTGATGACGAGCCCAAGTTCCCTGGACAAGTCCATTCCCATCCAGAGACAGGAGTTGACTTCTGATGTCTGTTGAGACTGGCATTGTTCTGTCCTTGAAAGGAAAGTGAGTCCTGTTTTTAAAAGCCTTCCTGTGCCCCCGTTTTCTGCAGTGTTGACCTCTGGTTTCTGACTGGTATCCTAGCTAGACTTACAGTTCAGTGATTGGTGTCTGACCGTAGATGTGACATAAGGGATCCAGGAAAGTCCCAGTCTTCCAGGTAGATCACCATCGTGTGTTAAGGGACCAGTATTGTGATTGCTTCAGACAGAGACCAGAATTTCCTGAACATCACACTTTCCAGTGTGTTTTATGTTCATTTTTCACCGTGCCCTCACATTTCTGTTTCACCTGAGGCTGCCGGAAGCCAAGGGGCTGCCTCACTTCCCTGAGATCAGAAAGTGGATTTGGCATTTACGCTGTGAACATTAAACTTTTCGAGTTGAGACCTGTCCCTTTTATCAGCCTGCTTCCTTTTAGTGATTTCTTTCTGTGGGTTAAGCCTTGCTCTGTCTCTGGAGAATTATAAAGAGGATTTGATTAATAGATTCCTAAAAATTCTCTAGATGGGGAAATGAAGTTTACAAACCAGGGCAAATGGCTAAATCTACAGGCATTTCAATGCTGGTCTTGTCAGGATGTGGGATGAAGCAGCACTGTGGAGCTTCGAAAGCATGCGAGAATATATCAGGGCACTTTATCCGGAGGCACCATGCAGAAAAGGCAGATATATTGGGTGTCGGGGTAGCTAGGAGTTCTCTGGTCCTTGAGCAATTTCTGTCACTAGAGTCCAGCATAAAACTCCCTAACTCACTGTGTACTCTGTGGACCAGTGTTGGAATCATGAGCGGTGTTGCCTTGGAAGATGTCCCTAGAGCTCCCATTGCTGTATCAGAATCTGCATTCTAACGAGGTCCCTGGGTGACCTGAATGCACAATGCCATTTGTAGAGCACTGAGCGGAGAAACTGAGCTTGCATCCTCTGATCACACTGGAAGCAGATATGCTGGACTCCAGTGAGCTCTCAGGTCCTCACTAACCCCGGGCTGTGTCTACCCATGAATAATGAGACACTTGAAGAATAGCCTGTTCTCCATCCTCTCCCACTGTTACGCTGTTGTTTTGACCTCGTGGACATTTTTAATGCAAACATCGATGTGAGAATTCTTGCAACATTAATTTTCTGCAACAAAGCGCTTTCTGGAGCAGATTCCATTAAGCTATCTTAATCCAGGGTTTAATTTTCTATATAGTTCTACTAAACCATTTCCATTTTTTCATTAAGATGTTCATTTGTACCAAATTGTTTTCATGGGATCAATTATTTTCTGCTTAAATTTTATATAAAAAACATTGACTCATCAGTTTTATTCCTCACACTAACTTTTAGTGATGTTAACTGCTGCATTTTGACTGCTCAGCTTCCATGTTCCTCTCCCCACGCCATCCTGGAGGTTCTCACATGGAAGATTCATGTGCTTTCCCTTCCCAGCACCCAGTGTGTTCATAGGGCTCGACCCAGAAAGTTCAATAAATTCATTCAGTTGTGAAAACTGATTTTGCGGTATTCATTTCAATTCAATATGCATTTAATGAAACATAGGCTGTAAAATGGAGGCATTGATACACCAAAAGAGAAATGTTTTCCCCAGGCTTCTCAGAGATGCCCAGGCCCCAAAGAAAGTATGTTCATGGGGCATCATAGAAACATATATTCTCCAAAGATGAGCCTATTCATTATGTATCTCATCTGTCACCTGTGTACCAGAGACCCTTCACTCTACCCTGAATAAAAGATTTAGTCATTGAAATGGCCTGTGTGTGTGTGAGCACATGTGTAGAGAAGTATCTGTGTACATATGGTCATATATTTGTGTTTTATAACTATGCGTGTGCTTATGTGTATATGTACATTTGTGCACATATGTGTAGCTGTAGTTGTATTGATGTGCATTTGTGTCCCTATTGCACATATGTGCCTATCTCTGTGTGTGTGTTTGTGGATGTGTTGGTGTTGTATGTTTATTACCGATGTATATATATTAGTGTACATATATGAATGAATCTGTTTGCATTTGTGTAAATGTGTGACTGTGTGTACATATGAGTATACCTCTATATGCATTCATATATCAGTGCATGCATTTGTGCCTCTGTATGGCTACATATATAAATACAATGTACATATGTATATTGTACTTAGATATACATGTCTGTATATACATACATTTGTGTGTAGCTGTGCACATGTGATCTCTATTTGGCCATACCTATGTTTGTTCATGAATATGACTGTAGGCTTAAGTATTTCTGTTCATGTGTACAGGAGTGCACACCAGTTGTAAGCATGTGTGTGAACATGAGTTGAGTGTGTGTGTGGTGTATGCATGTGTGTGCTTGGGCATGTTTGTCAGCGTATACACACATGTGCATGTGTGTATACTCTATCTTCTTTTTCTGCACTTTTCCCTCTCTCCACCCAGATCTTTTCATTGAAATTGTTCAGACTTATTAGTAGATGAACATAGCCATTGATCTTACAGTTCAATCATTATCGATTGTTTATCTTTTCCCCTCACAAATACTTCTGTCTGCCAGAGGATCTTCAGGCTCCTGATATAAGGCAACAACTTTTAAACATATACAAATGCACACACACACACACGCACACGCACACACACACACACACACAGAGGTGGAAAAAGAGGGAGGGCAGGGGAGAGAGAGAGAGAGAGAGAGAGAGAGAGAGAGAGAGAGAGAGAGAGAGAGAGAGAGATTGAGATTCTCTCTTGGTTGTCAGGTTAGTCCCTGCGAGCTTCTGTGTACCCAGGTTAGTTGTTTCTGTGGGTTTTCTTATGGTGCCCTTGACCTCTCTGGCTCCCACAATCCTTCCTCTTCCTCCCCCCTTCTACAGGATCACTCGATTTCTGCCTAATGTTTAGCTGTGGGACTCTGCATCTGTTTCTATCAGTTGCTGGGTGAGGTCACTCTGATGACAACTGGGTAGAGAAACAGTCTATACATACAGCAGAATATCATTAGGAATCATTTTATTGTCTTTTTGCCAGTCATGTTTGGTTCTTTCTTAGGTCTCTGGGTTGTCTAGTCTCTGTGGACCCCTGGGCAATGTCAGCAGTTGACTCCCTCTCATGGTATGGACCTCAATCTGAACTAATGATTGGTTGACCACTCCCATAATTTCTGTGCCACCTTTATTCAGCATATCTTGTAGGCAGAGCAAATTATACATAAGTTATGTGGCTGGGTTGGTGTCCCAGTCCCTGCACTGGAGGTCTTGCTTGGTTAGAGGAGATTGCTGTTTTAGGCTCTGTATTTCCCTTTGCTAGGTTTCTTAGCTACGGTTACCTTCATAGATTCCTGGGAGTTTCCATTGCTCTAGGTTTCTAGCTCATCCCAGAGATGTCTCTGCCAGTGTCTCTCTCTTTCCACCCTTCTCCCCTACCTGATCTCTTCTGTTTCCATCCCCCCCATACAAACCCCTCCTCCCATATGTGATATCTAGTCTATTTCCCCTTGACAGTGATATTCACGAATCCCCTTTGAGCCTTTCTTGTTACCTAGCTTCTTTGGGTCTGTGGATTATAGCATGGTTATTATTTCCTTTATGGCTAATATTCACTTATAAATGGGTAAATATCATGGTTGTCTTTCTGAGTACGGGTTACTTTGCTGAGAATAATTTTTCTAGTTCCTGCCTGCAAATTTCATGATATCTTTGTTTTTAACAGCTGAGTAATAATTCATTGTGTGTAACTGTATCCCATTTTTAAAATTTGTTATTTGATTGAGAGACATCAAGGTTGTTTCCAGTGTCTAGCTATTACTAATAAAGTTGCTATGAACATAGTTAAGCAAGTGTCCTTGTCATATGGTAGAGCATCCTTTGGATATATGCCCAAAATTCATATATATAGCTGGGTCTTGAGGTAGATTGATTCCCAGTTTTCTATGAAACTGCCACACTGATTTTCAAAGTGACTGTAGAAGTTTTCCTGTTCCCCTTGCTCCACATCCTCACCACCATGAGCTGTCACTTGTGTTTTTGTTCTTAGCCATTTTGACAGAAAAGGAATCTCACAGTCATTTTGATTTGCATTTTCCTGATGACTAAGGATGTTGAACATTTCTTTAAGAGCTCTTGGCCATTTGAGATTTCTCTGTTGAGAACTCTGTTTAGATATGTACCCCATTTTGTTGATTTAATTATTTGGTTTGTTGACTTCTAGTTTCTTGACTTCTTTATATATTGTGGAAATTGGCTCTCTGTCAGATGTGGCTGTTGTAAAAGGTATTGTTTCTCTGATTTCTTTCCCACCCTATATTTTTATTTGTATATAGGAAGGCTATTGATTTTTATGGGGGGTTTAATCTTGTATCCAGACACTTGACTAAAGGTATTTATCAGATATAGAAGTTCCCTGGTAAAATTTTTTGGGTCACTTTTGTATACTATCATGTCATTTGTAAATAACAATACTTTGACTTCTTCCTTTCCCATCTGTATCCACTTGGTCTTCTTTAGTTGTCTTATAGCTCTAGCTAGAACTTCAAGTACTATAGGGAGTAGACATGCAGAGAGTGGACAGCCTTGTGTTGTTTCTGATTTTAGTGAAATTGCTTTGAGTTTCTCTCCATTTAATTTTATATTGTTCATTGGCTTGCTGTATATTGCCTTTATTATGTTTAAGTACATTTCTTGTGTTCCCGATCTCTTCAAGACTATTATCATGGAGAGGTGTTAGCTTTTTGTCAAAAGCTTTTTTGGCATCTAAAGAAATGATCATGTGTTTTTTCTTTATATTTGTTTATATAGTGGATTATATTGATAAGTTTTTGTATATTGAACCATTCCTGCATCTCTGGGATGAAGCCTATTTGATCATGGTAAATGATTTTTTTGATATGTTCTTGGATTTTGTTTGCAAATATTTTATTGATTATTTTTGCATCTATGTTCCTTCATAAGAGAAATTGGTTTGTAATCTCTTTGCTGAATCTTTGTGTGGTTTGAGTATCATGGTAACTGTAGCCTCATAAAATGAATTTGTCAATGTTCTTTCTGTTCATATTTTGTAGAATAATTTGAGGAGTATTGGTATTAGATTTTCTTTGAAAGTATGGGAGAATTCTGTACTAAAACTGTCTAGCTCCAGGCTGGCTGGGAGACTTTTAATGTCTGTTTCTATTTCCTTATGGGTTATAGGTCTATTTAGTTTGTTTATATGATCTTGATTTAACTTTGGCAAATGGTATCTATTGAGAAATTTTTCATTTCTTTAAAAGTTTTCCAATTTTGTGGAGTACAGGTTTTGAAGTATGACCTAATGATCCATTGGATTTCCTCAGTGTTTGTTCATTTATCCCCCTTTTTGTTTCTGATTTTGTTAATCTTGATATTTTTTATTTGATTATTATGTAGTGTGGGTACTTTCTTTTTTGGTACAATCTATTTGAAGTTTTTGAAAACTTCTTGCATCTTTACAGGCATCTCCTTTAGGTTAGGAAAATTGTCTTCTATAATTTTGTTAAATATATGTTTTGGGTCTTTGAGTTGAGATTTTTTCCTTCTTTTATTCCTGTTATTCTTAGGTTTGGTCTTTTCATAGTGTCCCAAATTTCCTAGATGTTTTGTATTAGGAATATTTTAGATTTAACACTTTCTTTGAGCATTATATCTTCAACACCTGAGATTCTCTATTCCATCTCTTTTATTCTGTTGGTGATGCTTCCATATGTAATTTCTGTTCACTTACTCAGATTTTACATTTCCAGAGTTCTCTCAGTTTGTATTTTTTTTATTGCTTCTATTTATTCTTTCAATTTTTTTGTTTGTCTTTTTCTCAATTTATTTAAGACATTTTCTCATTTCCTCTTTATGGACCTCTATCATCTTTATACCATTGCTTTTAAGGTTGTTTTTTAGTGCATTAGCTGCATTGGAATGTTCTGTTATTGATTGTAGTGTGATGCTTAGACATCTGGGTTTGAGATAAGTGTAGGCCTATGTGTTGATTCATGAGTTTGTCTTTGTTGGATGGGTGCTTTGTTTTTTGGTTTCTGTTTTCTCTCTGGTCTTTTGACCTAAGAGGTCAAGGGATCTGGTGACTAGATATTCTTCAGGTCCGGAAGGCTGTCTCTGCTGGGTTTTTCCAGCCAGCAAGACCTCTGGGGATTTGAATGCTAATTTTGCTATTTTGACTTCAAACACTTGTGTGAGCTTTGGGGTTCTGAGTCTGTGTTTGATCTCTGAGATTTGGTGTGTGTACGGTGTGGCCTCCAGTAAGTGAGCTAGGATATGGAGGTCAGGAGTGGGGATGTATTTAAGGGCTCTTGGGTCAGATTTAGAGAGTGTTAGCTGGCAGTGGGTAGTGTCTTACCTTAGGTCCCTAGAACTATCCTGGCCATGTATAAAGCAGATATCTTCTACTGAATTGGTGGGCCAAAAATCAAACCCAGTGCAGGGGTTGCAGTCTGGGACTGCTGGGCAGGTCTTAAGGAGGATTAGTGGGCAGTGGGTGGAGTCTTACAGTGAGTCTCTAGGACCAGCCTTGCTTCTGATAAAGCTGCTGGACTTGTAGCTCAAGTTTGCATTCTAGTTGTTGTTGTTATTATTATTATTATTATTATTTTCAGTACATGACAGGCAAAAATATCCAGCTGTTAAGGTCTGTGAAAAGTTCCATAAAAGATCACCATTCATGTATGCACTCAATAAAAGCATTCAATAAAAAAATTTCTAGCATTCTGGGCCCAACCATTTGACACACTGGCAAATATCTGCCCCAAGAGATGCTCTCAGACTCCTTTTAAGCAGGATTAAAGGAATTCCAGCTGTGGATAAGTGTTTGAAATGATTGGGTATAGTCTCTTATTGGTACAGGAATCATTTTATGATTAGCTCATGATATCTGGTCAGCAACTGTGGTTGCTGTGTCTGGTGTCTGTTTGATTGAAACACAAGAAGAGTGTGGCCAGTTAGGACCCCCATTGGCTACCAGACTGGATGTAACACCTGATGGACTAGCTGAAGGCAGATATGATTCAACATAGGATGGTGGGGTAATGTGGGGAAGAGGTCTTAGCAAACTGACCCCTGGAACAAAGCAACAAAGCAAAGCCAAGCAAAGCAAAACAAAACAAAACAAAAAACAACCAACAAAAAACCAACCAACCAACCAAACCAAGAAACCCCAAACAAACAAACTAAGAAAAAGCCCAACTGGCCCTGTTAGGTTCAGTCCTGTTAAAAGAGAAGATGGCCCCTTCACAGCAACATATAAAGCTATCAATGCTAAATGGGCTGAAAACTGACAGTGGAAAACAAGCACAATGACAACATATAGATCTGCAAAATTCTATCCAAAAGGTCTAAACTCAATGGAAGTTGAGCAATTATAATTCAGCTTGAATGAAGGCTGTGCTGAAAGCCTGTGGAAGCTGTGCTTGCTGGGGTATGAAAACCAGTACGAAACCACAGGCGGTGGCAAGCACTGGTGGGCTATGGAGCCAACACTGCCTCTGGCAAAATGAGAAAATGGACCCCTAGACCCCTAGACTTTAGGAACCAGATCATCCTGAGGAAACTGAGGATTATTGACAATTACTCAGCAGAGGTCAAAAATTCTGAGATTTCTTTTCTTTCTTGGGATAAATTCTCACTAGGGGTGTTGGAGAGATGGCTCAGCAGTTAAGAGCACTGACTATTCTTCCAGGAGAACCTGAATTTGATTCCCAGCAGCCACATGGCGGCTAACAACTGTCTGTAATTCCAAGATTTGACATCTTTACACAACTGTACATGTAGGCAAAACACCAATTCACATAAAATAAAAATAAATATTAAAAAAAAATTCTCACTAGGTTGTTCTCTAACTCCATAGCTTAAACAATCTTACTTACTGCTTCAAGCCCTAGGATTATGGTGCATGTTCCCACACCCAGCTTTAAATTTGGAGTTTGTTCTTAGATTAGTCAGGGTAAACTGTGGCAGCATGATCCACATCACTACTGAAAACAATTCTTTTCTCTCCTGGGTTTATAGGTGGCTGGTCTAGGCTAGCTTTTGCTGTATCTATCTTTACACAGTCTTCTCCACATTTTTTTTTTGACATTTTGGGATCACTGACTACCTAAAATTTAATTGAATGATTTAGGCAAAAATAGAATAGGACAGATCGACCACACAAATACTTTCCAAATCTGATACTCTATCAGCCAAAACCATAAGGTCAAACTGCCTCAAGAGGTAGCAAAATATACTCTACTTTAGTGGGCGATGTTACAGAGTGGTGTAGCCAAACCAGGTAGGCACAATCCCAGTATGGGAAGAAGGAGTGGTGGAGACTCAAGGCAGCCCTCATAGCCTTGGAGCAGGACCAGCAGTGGTTATGTACCAGTTCCTTGTATCCATTTTTATTACCTAGCTTGAGAATTCAAGTCAGCATCACTGAGTTTTCCTTTTCTCAACTTGGAAATGGACTTAGTAATGGAATCTATCACTTAGGATCTCAGCGAGGGCAGCCCCTTCATCTCCTCAGCCTTCTAACTAGTTGTCTTGTTCTCACTGTGCCTGGTCTGTGGCTCTTCTTTGCACATGTACTATTTATTCCCTAAAGACAAGAATCATCCACAGTGAAAGCCAGTAGAGCATTGGCTGTTAGGCTTGGGGAAGGACAGAGGGCGAGGAAATAATCTTTCTTTCTTTTGGAGATGCTTTAAATGTCCTAAAGTTGTGATGATTGTGACTATTTGTGGTTTTTCTTATTCCTGAAACAAAATGTCAAAAAAAAAAAAAAAAACAATTTTGAGAGGAAGGGGTTTATTAGGGCTCATGCTTTTAAAGAACACAGTCCATCATGGTGGAGAAGTTTTGTGGCAGGAATGGGAGGCAGCTGGTTACATTTATCGTAGTCGGAAGAGAGGGGAAGGGGGAGAGAGGGTGGAGAAAGAGAGGATGTTGGAGAGGAGAGGGGAGGGGAGGGGAGGGGAAGGGAGAGGAGGGGAGGGAAGGGAAGAAGAGAGGAGGGGAGAGGAGGGGAGGGGAGGGGAGGGGAGGTAGGGGCATCCATCTCACTTTCTCCTTCCCCCACTTTGATTCAGCGTGGGACCTCTTCACCTGGAATGGTGTCACCCACAGTCAGGATGAGTTCTTTCTCTCTAGTCAAGCCTCTCTGGAAATGCCCTCACAGACACACCAAGACTCTTACAGGTCTCTGAACAATTCTAATTTTTGTCTTGTTGATAAACAAGATTAACCATCACACTGTGTAAGGATGAAAATGTTCCCCTCTTCCTAGAAACCTCTTCCCATGGATATTTGCCCTCAGTTCAGGTTTTTGCATAAATACTCTGAGACTTTTCCCAGGACTCGCTCTGTGGTCATATCCTCCCACATCCTCTCCTCCTTTTTTTTGACATTTTCTTCAGCTGTGTGCTTTATTTATTATCTACCTCCTTCTTACCCTGAAATACACAGCAGAATGCAGCTCTCAGGAAGGCGGGGCTATTCATTTATCAGCTTCACTGCTCTAGCTGCAGATAGTGCTTGCATATCGTAAACCCTCCATAAATATTTACTGAATGGGAGATACAAACAACCTACTGCTTGGTGAGTGCTCAGGGCCTGATGTGCAAAAGGAGAAAAGTCAGCATTAGTTTTTATTATTGTTATTTATTTCAGATCAGCTACTTAATTACCAAAAATTATGTCCAGCATGGCTCTGAGTTTGAGTCAAATGTCTTGCCCCTGGTATAAGTATTCCTGGCACTCCACCTGGTGGACCCAACATAGCGCCGGGGTGAAATAAGAATTCCTGGCATGTAATGGCCAAGTGGTAAAGCCAACATGGCGCCTGGTACAGAGGGCACACCCCTAGGCGTGGCTACATAGATTGACTCCCACCTCTTCTCTTAAAAAGAAATGTCACTTGGCAGTCCACTCTCTCTCCCCTTTTCACTCTCTTCTCTTCCTCTCTCTATCTTTTCTGTCTCTCCTTTCTCTTGCTGTTCTCCGGGTACCCGCCTCTCGGTAACTCTCTAAAATAAACTCTCACATGGCACCTGGCAGTGAGTGTGTGTGTCTCTCTCCATGTGAAAAAACCTAACACCTGGGAGCTCTTGCTGGATTGCACAACATCTCTGGACTTGGTTCTTCTTCCTCACTGCTGGGCATGGGGAATGGTGACATTTATAAATCTCTAGGCTCTTAATCTCCTACTGGTCCATGAGGAAAGTATGAGTTTGTTGCTAAACACAATGCCCAGATTGGAACAACAACAACAACAACAAAAATAGCTAAGCATGGATCCCAGGATTGACAGGGAAGGCAGGGACTGGACTCAGTAATATGAACTGACATGTCTTTGGTCTCCCCTTGGTGACCGCTGAAATGACCACTGTAAGAATATGTTTTTAGCACCCTGCTCCTTCTACGTTATTGTTGTGTTTCCAGATAGACCTGTTTGCTTCAAGGCATCTCTTCTGCACAGAACTCAAACTGTCAACACTTGGCCAAGTCCTGCATTGCTATTAGCCTGTTTCCATCAGGCTAGTATGATTTTTAAAAGCTGGGCCTTTTATAGCCTCGTCTGTACAGCTAATAGAAATTGCTGGAGAGCTGATGATGACCCTGAACTTATGATCCTCTTGCCTGTCCCTCCCAAGTTGCTGGAATTATAGGATCATTTCCTGGTTTTAGGAAGCAGGCAATAAAACTCAGGGATTCATGTGCACCAGGCAAACACTATCGGATGAAAGTCATCCCAGCCCCATGCTTATTTCTTCAAGACAATGCTCTAATTCCAAAACCCTGAAAACAGTATCTGAAGACTTCATCCTGGAATGTCTACCTATATGCATGTGGGCCACTTTTTAGTTCATTTTAACTGCAATTTGCAGTGCACAACATAGGGAATTAAGTATAGTCTCTTATCATCAGTCACCATTTAATGAAAACTGTAGGACTGGGAATGATCTTGCTGAAGTCATTAAGACAATCTGGAATGATTTCTTACTATGAGGAGCTTCTGTTTACTTAAAGGCAAACCCACACTTTGTTATGGTCCATGAGAAGTCCCACAAAAACCATCAGACACATATGTAATAAGCAAGAGTGTTTATTATCTCAAGTTAAGAGTCCAAGCATGCTGGGGCCACACATGTGACACAAAAGACAAATGGCTCCTTTTTAGACTTCTAAGGCAGTTAGATCATTCTATGATTGGCTTAAGCATATGACAATTGTATTAGTACATTCCTGATTGGTTAGGAGAGCAGGGTTTGGCTAAGGCTATAGTTCTTCTGTTTTTGGGCAAGTTTGGTCAAGTTACAAGGGCCAGGATTAGAGGATTTGTCCTTATCTGGTCATTGCCTTGAGATACTGTAGGGGATGGCCCAGGCTTGATATGTGTTATCTTCCTTGTCCCTGATATCAGAAGCACTGAAGATTGATTGTTCATTGTTTGTGGTTATTTCAGAAACTGTTGGCTGAGTTTCAAAAACTGAAACTGAGGCCAGATCTCTGACATAAGACTGAGCAGCCTGTTGTGGTGTCTGTTTGTTTCTGTCAACTTCAGAAGGCCTACAAAAGCCCATAGCAGAAACAGGAGCCATGAAATATCTGTATTTGCAAATCCACCATTCTGACAAACACCAACGTTATCTATTAGGTAACTAGCAGATCATCAGAGAGCCCAGTAAGGTGCAAAGACCAGAGTGGGCTGGCAAAGGACTAGCCAGCTTGAGCATGGCAAAAATGGTTCTGAAAGGCTTTGCCCTTCTCTCCCATTCTCTGTGCCTTGCTAAAAATTGTTATATTAAATTCTTAAAGCTAACCACCATGGTATAGTCCTGTATTCGGCCCCTTCCTTCTCCTGAGGCTGACTACTAAGGTCCAGCTATCAAAATATTGAAGACCAGCAATCAAAAGCCCCCCTTGGCTCATGTAATTAACATGCCCAGTTAAAATCAAACACCTCATCCTAACACAGGGTTTCTTCTTTTATCTTTATAAACCACCATTTTCCTATGTTTGTCTTCTTTCTATTCAAAGTCAGGCCTTTGTTGCCCCCTGCAAGGGGGACCAGATAATTTTTCCCTCTCTTCCTTATTTCCTTCCCACTTTCCCTCTTCCTCTGTCTCTGGCCCCTGTCCCTCATTCCTGTCCTCTGTCGCTCTGGGGCAAATAAACCTCTTCTGTGCTGAGAACTTGGACTTGGGGTATCTTGAGTCGACTTCAAGGTCTCTACAAGCTGAGTGTTTGCTTTTTAGTGGCTGATTAATAACAGGTCATTTGAAATAGGATCTTGTTATAGCATTGTATTTTGCACTTATAGACATGGTTTTGGCTTGCTGGAAGGCTCTCTGTTAGCAGTTTTTGACAGTGAATTTTTTTTTTATGTTATATTTATGGTTCAGATCAGTTTAGCTCTTACTGAGGTGGTGATAGACTATAGGTTCAGAGTTGAAGAAAGCTGAGCCTTGCCTTACAAATTGCCACCACTCAAGACAATTGCAAATGCTTTCCTATATGACACAAATGGCAAATGTGTAGAAATCAAGCAGAAGATTTACATGCTATTAGACTGTGGATACCAGTGTCTAAGTATGTGTGTTTACAAAGGCAGAGGCCACATCAGAAGAACTACACATGTGAAAATATTTTAGCTATTGTAATGGTTATAGCAGTTCTCAATGTGATAGGTTTAGAATCATTTAGAGACAAGCCTCTGGACCTTTTGCCATCTGAGATTATCTAGAACAGGCTCCTTGAAGTAGGAAGACCTACCATAAATATGAGTGGCACCATTCCGTAGCCGGGTCCTAGACTTTATAAAAATGAGCAGCACACCAGCATGCGCTGATCTCTGCTTCCTGAATATGGATATAGTACAAACAACTTCCCCTTGCTCTTGCTTCCAGGTCTCCCTTACCAGAAGGACTGCATCCTGAACTACCAGCTAAAAGAAGCCCTTCTGTAGTGGGATTATGTTCTGGTACATTGTAAATATTTGTCAGTCCTACAGGTTTAATTATACACTGATTGGCCAAAAGGTAGACAGAAAGTGTGGGCACTGCTACCAGACTAAGAAAACTCTGGGAAGAGGAAGGGTTAGCGGGAGAGAGATGCCAGCAGACACAGGAAAGAAGCTGAGATGCTGCTCTGAGAAAGGGTACTAAGCCAATTGGCTAATCATGGATTAGTTTAAGAATTAAGAGTTAGCAAGTTATGTGACTCAGCCATAGACCAATTAGCATGAAATTAATATAAGCTTTTTACGATTATTGGGGGCTAAGTGGCAGCAGGGCTGTGAGCAGATTCGAACCTAGAGGCTAGGCCGAAAGACCGGGCCAGAAACTTATTACATCTTTTTTTTGCTTAAGTTACTTTCATCAGACATCTCATCACAGCATCAGAAACCTTGCGCCTCTTTTCATCACTTTTCATTCTATCCCTTCTGCCCAAGGCAAACACTAATCTATTTTCTGTCTCAGAAGATTTTATTTTCCTGGGACTTTCTATGATAAAATCATATAGTATGTGGGCTATTGTATCTGGTTTCTTTCACTTAGCATAATGCTTTTGTGGTTCATCCATTAGATGCTCTTGGAAGCAATATTCCAACATCAATATACAATTGTATCTTTTTCCTACATCTCTAGCATCCTTACTCATTTCAATAATGCCTGAGATTTGATCCCTCATTGCAATGCTAGCAGTTATGTGCTTTCGCCTTTGTTCACCTTTTATGAAATAATAAGAATGAAAGGAAATGAAATAGCCAAATAAATTGTATCAGCAAAGACAGCAATAGTACTGGAACTGCCATTTGGCAAACAGGGTGACTGCACAGCCAGGGACTTGTTGGATATATGTGACAGTTAAATTTTAGTACACACTTGAAATTCACAGATATTGATGAGCTAGGAATGAAAGTACTACTTCAGCAACTGCAGCACTGGAACTGATGGCTAGGAAGGATTCCTGCTGAGGGTCCTTGTCATTGTCCTCCACATCCCCTAAGCAACAGCAACCACCTTTTCCTGAGCATGCTCTGTGTTGGACACTATACAATTTGGTTCCGGTGCATTTTTCATTTTATCCTTAGCTACAAATTGACTGTACCATATCATCATTAATGTTTTTAGAGACAGGATCTCAAGTAACTCAGGCTAGTTTTAAACTCATTCTGTTGCTGAGGATGATCCTGAACACTTGATCCTATGTCTTTTCTCAGGTGCTAGGATCATAGGCTTCACCGTGCAGTTTATGTGGCATTGTAGCTCTAGTCCATGGCTTCACCAACAGAGCTATAGCTGTAGCCCCACTTTGTATTTTATTTTATCATTATGTCTATTTCA
This sequence comes from Sigmodon hispidus, assembly GCA_004025045.1. NCBI lineage: Eukaryota > Metazoa > Chordata > Mammalia > Rodentia > Cricetidae > Sigmodon > Sigmodon hispidus. The sequence continues at coordinate 61,559 of PVIH01002578.1, forward strand.
CGGATGGAGAAAATGGGGTCAAGAAATTATGAAGAAACATAAGGCTAGAGACATGGTTTGAAGACAAGGGCTCTTTAGATCTTATATCCTAGTCCAGCAACTACATGTTGTATAGATAGATCCAGAGCCAAAAAGAGGAGCACAGCATGATTATTCATTAAACATAAAGAAATTTTGACCAACAACTAGATCATGTTGTGTTGAGTGAGTCTCATACCTACTCAAATGACTTTGGACTCAATGCTCATTCTTTTTGCTTCCTTACATATGAAATGAGAGATTATTATATATTTGTGACCTTTCAGTTTGTTTTATTTAAGTGAGTAATAGAATATCACACAGGACAGGATTTGCAATCTGGAGGTTGAGGAATAAAGAGGGATCTGAGCAGGCATGTAAGGGAGGAAAACATTTCACCATGCAGAGGGACAGCAGAACTAAAACATGAATTTGTAGTCACAGGTGTGTCATGATTGCTGGGGGATGAAGGATGAGAGGATCTTGGGAGATAAGGCTGATGGGAAGTGGGGGGCACACCCCAAGTGTGCTCAGACCTTTTAGGGGATCTTGCCTTTATCACAGGACAGGTGGAGAGTGATCACAGAATAAAGTGCAGATAAGGTGGGAAGAGAACTCAGCTGACCAAACGTGGCTTCAAATGGGAGTTGTGGTGAGGGTTCATTTTCAAGGAGATGGGGGTCTGACAGTTGTTTTGAAGACTCCATAAAGATTATCTTTGCCCCTCAGAAATTCAGAGCGCTCAGGTGCATGGGTGTGAGTTCACCTACTGAAGCATGGGTAGTCTATCAGGGGCCACATTCCTGAAGAAAATGACTCCCATCTCTCTGGCATCCATCCATTGCCAACATCTCCTTAGCTAGGGGTGGGATTTTAGGAGCCCCTCTCTATCCAGGCTGGGATTTTGTTTTGGCTCAGGCTTCTGCAGTACTCCTGTGTGTTGTTTGCAGCTGTTACATGTTCTCTATGACTTCTTTCAGCTCCTCCAGACCATTATCCAGTAAAAGATATGTTTATTATTATAATGCTAATTTTGTTTATTATCAAATGAAGAAAGAGGCTACACAATTTTTCATAAGGTTGAGATTAGTAAATATCATTGTGAATGTTCTTCATACACACCCCCTTTTAACTCACAGGAATATTTGGAAACTTCAAAAGCACCAATGTCATTCCCACAACAACAGACACAGGATTTCTGGGCATGATGTTCAGTGTCAGTACTTGAGAAAGTTTGACCAGAAGATTCTAGTAACTTCTAAAGCTGTGGTTTATCTACGGAGATTAAATCTCAGGCCTCTCCAAGTAGATATCCATGGATGGATGTGGCTGGTCTGAAGCACTCCAATGCAACTTCCTAAGGAATGTGCTGGATGACAACTGTGACATTGAGAATTCCACCTTATGTGAGGCCAGGCTATCTTTCACATTACCACTCTGTCAGGTGAAGCAGAATGAACCCTTGAGGCTCCCACACTCTTGACCTACAGACTGTTCAGGCTTTCCTGGATGTTTGTTTCTTTGCCTGTTGACCACCCAGGTCTATAGAGAGGGCTCCTCATACCTTGTCTTAACTTAGTGCCAGGGTCAATGTAGAAAACCCAATATATTAGTTACTTTTCTTGTTGCTATGACAAAATGCCTGACAGAAAGCAATGTAAGGCAGAAAGGCTGATTTGGGCTCACAGTTTGTTGTAGAACTTTTCCAACCCATTTGGGCCAGAGGTTTGGACCTTGCCCGTGGCAGCTTTTGTCCCCCAATGAAATTAATCAGATGCTTAATATTAATTTTATATTGTTTGGCCTATGTCTCAAGCACATTATTAGCTAGCTCTTTCATCTTAATTCAACCCATTTCTAGTAATCTACTTGCCATGTGGCCCAGCTCATGACTCACCTGGATTCCTTACATGTCTCTTCTTCAGGGGTCGGATGGAGACTGATTAACTCCACCCTCCTTCTACCTGTCTGTCTTCTGATTCTCTACCCACTTCTATGGTGCTCCACATAGGCCAAAACAGCTCCTTTATTTACAGCATACAGAGAACATTTCCATCGCACTTCCTCTTTTCTGTCTAATCAAATAGGAAGGTTTCATATAGCAAAATTACAACAGAACAGCCCTCAACCAAGAACTAGAGTCACAATATCTAGTCTATTTGTAATTAACAAACTTAAAGAAAATATTCTATTATCTACCTTATCCTTGTGAGTCTAAAGTTTCATATCTAATATACCTTTTAAAATATCTAAGAAAAACTATACCTATAGTTCTTAAATCTTCAACTACATTAAAGACCACAGGATATATTACCCAAATAAACAGGAAGTGAAAGCAACTTCCAAAGTCTAGAAAATGACAGAGATGACACCTGTCTTCCTAGACAGTCACCCAAAGTTCCTTTGTAACATTGGGGCATCATCTTCGGCTTATAGGCCCAAAGACTCTAGCATAATTTTCAGTGATGCAGGAAATCTGACACAGTCTATCAGTTGCTTCTCCTTGTGTCCTGAAGAATTCCTGGCATTTTTTTTTCTGCAAAGCAGGAACCCGAAAGGACATCTCAGCTTGTTCTGCCAAAGTTCAGAGGTCACTTTCCTATGGAACCTGCAAGTCCAGTTTATACAGCATACTATTAAGCAGTCAATACCAGAACAGTTTCTTGTCTAGTGGTGAACTGTTGCCACAAAGTAAATTCCACATGAAGTTTCTTCAATGCTCATCATTTTCCTGAAATACATTGGTGCTGCCAGGAGCAGACCTGTCTCACTGTCCAGAAAAGTCTAAATTCTTAAAATATTTTAAATGTCATATTCAGCATGTCTTTGAAATGTTTGAAGACTACCTATCTAATTGAAATATATCTTTGTATACCTACAAAAACCTAACTAACATGACTATAAGTTTGATTATCATAGATGACTACTAATCTGCATTTCTCAATTACAAATTACAATTTTAAATGAGTTACATAAGCATCATACCTTAATCAAGAGTAGAAAAATACATACAGCAGCATAACAAAATTGACCTTAAGTTTATATCAATAAACCAAAATCCATCTATCTTTTCTAATTATTCCTATATCATATCCTCCCCCCTTTTTAAAAGAGATTGACTATGACCATTAACCATTTATAATGAAAACAAACATTAATAAGTAATATTTTGGGGAACTTGGGCATAGCTTTCTTTCTTTTACTACTTCCTGCGGATCAAGGACATTGGTGATCTCATGGCATCTTGAAGCTGGATCATTTCAACGGGCATCCTGGAAGCTGATTTTCCCATCAGAGAATTTTCAGGTAGCCTTGGCAAATGAAACCACATTTGCCTGGAACCAATCCACAGGTTTTGATCTTCTGTGAAAACAAAAAGGAAACTCTTTTCCCAAGCAGCATATTCTTATAAACAAATTTCAAAGTCAAGATATCTTTAAAGTATATATATTTGTTTAACTTAGCAGCCTTAGCAATCAATTGTCTTTCTGCAGTTAGCTCATTAAAAGTTAAAAAATTAAAAGAAAACACAATAACCATAATCCAGATTCTCTGTTTATCTGCCATCTTTACGTGGCCTTTTTATCTTTATTCCTTTTTCCCTTTTTTATTTTTTTTTATTATTATGAATAAAGAAGTCACATTTTCTATCCTTGTATATCCTTATTCAAGGTCTCTTCCCCTCCCACTGCATCAGGTCATTTTCTCTTCTCCAGATCTCCTTGTTAAGGGCTTTCTTTACTCCTTTTTTCTTCTCTCTGAAGCCTATGTGTATTTTACATACATTGTACCCCATTTAGAGGTTTTGTGAGTGTAAATCTGTTTTATTGAGAATTCTTAACCATTTTCCAACCAGAAGAGCTTTTAAAATGCTAGGATCACTGTGATTGCCGACTCGGCCCTTTTTGATGGCTTTTCAATATGGCGGAGGTGCCTGTAGCATCTCTCTCACTGGCATCAACCAGAGCAGACTCAGGAAATGCTACCAGAAAAACTATTTTTGACTCTGTTTCCTTTCTGTTCAGTATAAGCAGAAACCTTAAATCAATAACACTTATGCCAAGTCTTCTGTGAAACGTATGGGTTTAAGCTGCGTGCCGCTGATGCGCCATTTTTAAATTCCAGCCTGAACATCACAATGTCTCTGTACCATAAATCAATTCAAATATGCAATTCAGCAAGCTTCTTTTGGCTCTGTTTCAGTGATCTCGAATGCTTTTTAAGCTTTTTAAACTTTCTCAGGCTTTATGTGGGTGTTCAACCCATGTTGGGAGGCCATCTGTTGTAGAAAGTTTCCCAGCCCTGTTTGGGCCCGAAGTTTGTACCTGGCTCATGGAGGCTTTTGTCCCCCAAGGAAATGAATCAAATGCTTATATTAATTTCATGCTGTTTGGCCTATGTCTCAAGCACATTACTAGCTAGCTCTTTCATCTTAATTTAACCCATTTCTAGTGTTCTACCTGCCATGTGGCCTAGCCCGTGGCTCACCTGGATTCGTTACATGTTTCTTCCTTGGGGGACAGATGGAGACTGGCTAACTCCACCCTCCTTCTACCTGTCTGTCCTCTGATCCTCCACCCATTTCTATGGTGTTCCACATAGGCCAAAACAGCTCCTTTATTTACAGCATACAGAGAACATTTCCACCACAACAGTTCAAGTCTATCATGGCAGAAACAGCATGGCATCAGGAACAGGAAACCAGCTGGTTTCATGAATCTGTAGTCAGAAGCAAGACATAAATGGGAAGTGGGCAGGGCTATACAACTTCAGGGTCCACCCCTAGTGACCCATTTCTTTCAATGAAGCACTCTCTGAAGATTTCCACAACTTCTTAAACAGCACAAAAAACTGAATACCTAGCCTTCCCTTCAAACAGGTGGGCTTATAGGGACAGTTAACAGTCCAATATACAAGGTTACTCAGTTATCCCCTGGGCTGCAAGCTTTAAAAATCACATGAACTTTGACAGAAATACAGACTTCCAGACTCTACCTCAGACCTCCTCACTCAGAACCCATAATCTGTATCCTAATAGACATAGCCAGAAATAATGACACTATTATTTTTGACCCAAACTTGTGTCTTACAAACACAGTGTAAATTAATGTTTTCTGGGGAGCTTTCAACGCTTATGCCCAGACCAATTAGGACCCTTGGGAAACAGCAAGTCCTAGGTGCCAAAAATAGAAATGGCTCCAGGTGAGCTGAAGTTAAAATAGTAGGTTTGCCAAATTTCAAAGTATCAAAAGTTAAATTTATATCTCAGATAACAACAAATAAGATGTAGCTTAAATATACATATAGTATCAGGGCATATTAGCATTAATTAATTGATTAATTTATCTTGAGATAAAGTCTTACATTGTTCAGCCTGGTCTCAAATTTGTTGTGTAGCTAAGGATAACTCTGAATTCCTGATTACCCTGCATCCTGAATGCTGGGATTACAGGCATGTGATAGACCAGCCTGATCCCATCTTAAGGATGGAAGCAATTTTGTTATAAGCTCAGGACAAGTTCATTCTGTTTTCTGCAAAAATTCAAGTGACTGTGCTTTAACCTATTTCTGGAATTTGACATACTTCCCACCCTATGGAGTTTGACCCACACCTTAAATATATTCTGATAAGATATTCTGTCAAATAATTTTAAAATGTACAACCAAGTTCCTATAAACCCCCCCCAACCCTTGAAAACCACCTACTCTTGAGTTTTTGGACTACATAAGCTCACTTCTTTCTACATTCAATGGTATATTTTTAAACCCTGCTTTAGGGAGATAGCCCTGTGTGGCAGAAAATAAAGCTTGCTAATTTGACCAAATAATTTGACCAAATATACTCTTGTTCAGTGGGATTGCCATGTACCACCAAGACTCATTTAATGCAGTTCTGGGTATGGAATCCTGGGCTTCATGCATGCTAGGTAAGTACTCTATCAACTGAGTTACATCCATAGCTATATCCATAGCCAGTACTAGGTTTTTATATCAAACCTATTTACATTCTTTAATGACAGGCATTAATATGTGGGGGATGTGTATTATGAAAGTCTTTTATACACTCTAAAGATGTGTCTTTGACAAGGCACCTTCTGGTTGGATTAATAAAAGAACTGACTGGCCAGTAGCTAGGCATGAAAATGTTAGGTGAAACAACCAAACTGGGAGGATACTGGAGAGAAGGAGGAGCCACAGGGTTGTTAGGAGACATAAAGAGAAGCAAGATGAGTATGCTGTGCTCAGGAAAGTTATAGAGCCAAATAGTAGAGCACAGATAAGAGATATGTGTTAATTTAGTTGTAAGAGCTAGTTAGTAACATGCCTAAGCTATAGGCTGAGAATTTATAATTAATATTAAGTCTGTGTGGTTATTTGGGAGCTGCTTGTAGGACAGAGCTGACTGGTAGTTCACATAGAAAATTCTACCTATAGCTGTACGTATTACAACCATCTAAAAATAAATGCATGAATCTTGCATGTAGCGCTTAATGAATTGAATTTTTATTTATGTCACTACCTTATCACTTCCCAACAATTCTGCTGTTTAAAGTGTAGCTCATGCATCAGTAGCACTGATATCACTGGGAGACTTGTAAGAAATGCAGGACTTCTGGGTTCCTCCCACCCACTGAGTTAAAGTCTGTATTGTCACAAAGTTCCCATGAGAAGTAAATGAAGTTCAAGGAACACTGATGTGATTCCTTCTGAGAACTTGTGGTCTACAGGTCACTACCGGCCTCATACAGCTATTATGTTGATACTGATGAAAATGAAGTAAAACGGGGAAACTTTTTTCCTCAGTAGAGTGGTTCATATTTTGAGTACTCAGTCATCCATTATGATGATTCTCTTGCATGAGCAATAGTTATACAAACTCTGCATTGTATAATACTTCTAGTTAAAACATTCTCTCCATAAGGGAAGTGGTGGAGGCTCATGAGACTCAGGAAGTAAATGAAAGGTCAGTGAAAGCAGAAACTGGAGAGATTCTCATATGCCCTCCCTAGCTCTATAGTATCAGCGAACGACTTCTGGAAGAGGAAAATCAAGTAGCAAAGTGATGAAGAAGAGATTTCTTAGACTGTTGAGCTGCCTGTTGGTTGTTCAGAGAGCTCCAGGATTGCAGCTTTCCTGAGTGACCCATGTTGAAATGGGCTTTTCAGTGACTCAGCTCCTTTTCAATCATGTCTGGTCCTGTAAGGAAACCCCACACTTATTGGTGTTCCCAATAAAAACTCAACAGTTTGCCAAGTTGGACTTTGATGCAACTGTTATATTGATCTGTTATGGATTCCTTTTCTGTGGTGTGTGTGTGTTTGTGTGTTGTGTCTCCCTAGGAAAAGTCTTGCACACAACTTTGTATCACTACTAAGTGTTGCTGGTTTAGAAAGAGATACAAAAGATGCCTTTGTAGATCAACAAAATTTTTTGTGGATGAAAATATGGCAGTGGTGGGTCAGACAGGTAAAAGGACTCAGTCAGACATGCCTGAGTCACCTAGGAAATTGGTCAAGATCCTGGGCAAGCATGTCACAGCTCTTCTGGAAGAAGCAGAGTGGCAGTGTGGAGTGTAAGTAAGTGCCTATGACATCCACATAGTTATCAGATAAATTCATAGCATGACTGCAATCACAGTAAATACCAAATGAGGCAATGGTGGCAGGACAATACATTAAAATGTTACACAGGGCATTTGCTCTGGTAGACTGCCTCTCTCTGGTTCCCTGTGCCTAGCTACATATGGCATGAAAGAAGGATACATGGATTGACTCTTAAAATGTCAAAGGAACTGGTTATAAAGGGTCACTACTGTTGTTAGTTATTTTTTATTAGCTACAGTGGCTGTCCCTTAAACAACAAATGTCTTCCTTGTCAGAGACCGCAACTCTGCTGCTGCTGGCAACTGTCCAATAGCAAGGGCTGCAGCCTAAGGGGATTTTGTTCCCTCAGGCAATGATTCTTTTAAAACTACTGAGGGAACCTTTATCTAAATCTAAAAAAATCTCAGGAGTCAAGGGTTGAGATGGAATTCTGCTCCCTTAGAGAAAATAAACAGCAAGTAGCTCACCTTCTCCCTTTGCTAGTGTCTTTCAAAAAATCCTGCCTCTGTCTCTCAGCCCCCACGTAAAAAAAATACCCTTGCTATCATGGTTCCTCCTTACCACTTTCTGTCAGCTATTTGTTGACTTAGCCTTTTGCTTGAAGGTTAATTTTATTGAATTAAATACATCTTTGAATTATTAACAAAGCAGTAGGAAAAAATGCAACGCATTTAAAAAAAGATAATTCCCATGACACTACAGTAGTGCATTTAGTGGGGACATAAAAACACTTGGAAATGAGATAAAAGGGCTTGGTGAATTTGGATTACTGCGCCTGGGTTTGCAGCAAGGAGGCTGGATTGTTAAGGGCAACATCCTTGCATTGGTAGGGACTTGTCATGGTGTGTGTGTGTGTGTTTGTATGTGAATATAGATGACTATTTCTTCTGAGGACGGGTTGGTTACACTGGGAGGCACTGTATGGCTTGAGTTGTGAGTGGAGGCTGAGGATTCTCTGGGAAGGTATGAGGAAGTGCAGTACAGAGAGAAAGGGACAGCACTGAGGAAGCACAGAGGTGACATACCATCAAGATGAGGAGTGCATGTGGAAGAGAGACGGGAGAAAAGTCCAGAAAGAGGGGCAGGTAGTGGGTATGGCTGAGCTTCAGTAGTAGGCTGTCTCTCTCTCTCCCTTCCTTCCTCTCTCCTCCTCTTGTTATAGCTCTGAGGCTGGCCTTGAACTTCTATGCCCTGACCTCCCAGTGCTTTATAGATGTTTACACTACTTCTGGTTTTGCATTCATTTTTGATGAGAAGACAGTCTCAGTTCTGTCATTGCATAACAAATTTCCAACAAGTGTAGCTGTGAAAATACTAACCAAATTATACTATTTCACAATTTCTGAGGGTTAGGTACCTCAAAACAAGTCGGATTGATTCTCAAGGGGTTGAATTAGGCTCTCTTGTCATGGGGTGTTGGTATGGGGCTCTACTGTCCTCTAACTGGGGCTGAAGAAGCCATTTCCAATATGGTACCCACCAATATGGTACCCATACATGGTAGGAAAGTTATTGCTGGCTGCTAGCTTGAGGCTCTGCACCACATGGCACTTTCCTGAGGTCAGCTGGGATATCATGTGTGACTTCATTCACAGTGAGTGATGTAACAGAGGGAGCAAGGGACAGGTTGCAGTGTCATTCATGCCCTGAAGTCAGAAGTCACCTGCCCTAGTCCTACAACACCTTGTTGGTTTCAATTTAGTGCTTTTATGATGGAAGAAGCTATGCATGTTTGAAGTATACAGGGAGGAGAACATGGGCCTTTCTGGAGGATGGCTGTCTTCCTAATGAAATGAACGGTCACTGTTAGTTCTTTTTTTCCCCAATGAGGTTGAGTAAGTTTCCTGTGCATCCTGCCAGGATCATGAGATCCTGCCAGACTGATGCTTTCCTACCCAAGCTCTTGCTCCTGTTCAAAGTCATCTAGTTAAGATCTCCAAAGGTATCACTAAACTCCCGGTGTAGAATTCTAAAGAACTCTATTCAGAGCCTGAATCATAGGAGAAATCATTTGACTCTTCCCCTTGAAATTTCAAATTCAGGGAAAAAAAAATCTAGTGTTTGGTCAGTTGAAGTAGGTCTGTTGACTGTTGTGTGTTAAAAGTTAGTTGGTTATTTTCTTTTGGGAAATTTATGATTAGAGAAAGAAAGGTTATGCTGTATATAGAGACAGACAGGTAGGTGGGGAGATGAATGATAGATTGTGGAAGACAGACATGTAGATGGGTAGATGGATAGAAAAATAAGTGGGGACATAGGCAAGTGGGAGGGTAGGTAAGCAGGTAGATGGGGTTGGGTGCATGTGTGAGGGTAGGTAGACAGAAGGCTGTCTAGTTGGGCAGATTAGTAGATTCTAGACAAGGCTACCAACTCCCTTTAGAGAAGGGCCTCAAGGTCATGTACTTTCTCAACATCAGCTTTCACTCCTTTTCTCATATTTCATATTCTGTAGAAAATTCTGTCCTCACTACCACAGTGTTGGCTACTTTGCTTGCTGCCCACATGACTAAGGCTGCCTTGTGCCTTGGTCCCTGTTAAGTGTGTTCCAGACACCACTAGCATTTGCAGCCTGGGTGTGGTGGTGAATCTCTGGTGCCATATTGTGACCACGCCCTCGCCTGCAGAGTGCACTCCCAGGACACACCCCTGGGTGTGTCTGCCTGCTCACCCACTACTTTAAAGGGGAATAACAGGTGGCGGTGATTTCTTTTTTTTCTCTGCTCTCTTCTCCTTCTCTTCTTTCTCTTTTCCCCTCCCCCCACCCTTCTCCGGATATCCAAACCCTTCCTAAATAAAGTCCTAAATGGCACCTGGCAGCGAATGTTTTGTCTTTCCCACCTTTGCATCCCTTAGCAGCTTCTTTCCTATAAGATGAGGTAGTTCCTGCTTCTCTGTTGCTCAGATCTTTCTCAGACCCCAGCTCAGTGCAAACCTCGTTGTCCTCACCCTGGTTGGCACAGCTTCTGATGCCTGTCACTCTCTCATCTCCTTCCATGTGCTTGTTCTGGCCTCTTGGCTGCTTCCTCCTACCCCCATTCCAGTTAGTTCCTGCTTCTGCTCTTTGGTGATCATTTCTCCTGCTGTATTATCTCAATAAAGCCATCTCTGGATAAATTAGCTAAATCCTCCATTTCTTCCCCCTCCTCCCAAGCTTTGTTCAGGGTGCAGGTATCATGTTTGAATGCTGTATTGTAAGCCCAATAAATATTTGTTGAATGAATGAGCAAATGAACAATTAATTATAGAAGATACTCTACATCTGTCCTCATATTTAATCTAACAAGGTATCTATTATAGCTGGTTGCTTCTCCCACCTTAAAGACAGGGAAACTGAGTTTAGAGAAGGTTGTTGGTTGTCCAGCCTGGACAGGGCTGATATCTGAGCTTATATCTGTGTCTGAGGCTGATGCATCCACTGCCTTTAAGTAGTCGTAGGGTCTCCAGGATGTGGCTCTCTCTGCATCAGGACTGTGGGGACCACAGGACAATGGCTTCAAGTGCTGTGGTTCCACTAACAGTGATCCTCAACCTTCGTGTCCTCAACCCTCTGACAAACCTCTAGCTCCTAAAATGTTTACATTACGATTTGTAACAGTAGCAAAATTACAGTTGTGAATGAGTAGCAAAATAAGTGGGGGTCCACACACCATGGGAGAGTGGATCATAGCATCAGGATGGTTGAGAACCGATGGAGAAAGATGGTTCTTTTGGGATGATGGTGCTGGATGCAATGATTGTAAAGAAAACCTATTGGTTTATTTCCTTTTATTTTCTGATGTTATATGTGCGTCTCCCCGTGTGTTTGTGTGTGTACATGTGTGTTCAGGTATGTATATGAACATGACTGTGGAAGGCAGATGTTGATATTGAGTGTCTTTCTTAGTTGCTCTCTATCTTATATTTTGAGTTAGGGATCTCTTTCTGAACCTACAACTCACCAACTTTGCTCTAGCTGGGTAACAAGTTCCAGTAACCTTCCTGTTTCTGTCTTCCCAGTGCTGGGATCATAGATGTGTACAGTCACACCTGGCTTTCTAATGTGGATGCTTAGGGCCTGAACTCCTCAGGCACCTGTCTGACTGAGTTATTTCCTTTTTGTTGTTGTTGTTGCTGTTTTGTTTTATCAAGGTGCTTTTTCCAGGCCTTTCACCCATACTACCGCACTTCACTCCGATGTGTGGACGCCCCTCAGTGATAATGGCACTTAACCCCTCCCACCTCTGCCATACTCAGTGTATGCTTGTGGACCCCTCACAGCATGAGCTTTTGTTGGTCCCAGCTGTTCCTACATTCTCTGGTAATTCTTCTAGTTCTTCTCTTAGGTGATAACAAACCATTCGGTCTCTTTAGAGAGTAGTTTGACTAAAAATAACCCAGCTGCCATTTCCTTCACCTTTTAATTTAAAGACAACACAGATGCATGCCAGAAAATGCTGGGAAAGAAACAGAAATATATCCCTGTCCCAGCAGCCACGCTGAATTGTAAACACCTTCTAAGTAGCAAAGTCGGAAGATGACTACATTTTGGAACTCAACTAAGTATGTCTATATTCACATAAGTACTGCTTTTCAAAGCACATCTCAAAGGAGAAATGGTGAGCCACTGAATAGGACCATCTGAACACACAGCAGACAGGATAGTAAGGAGTTGGAAGACAGGTAGTCTGACTAATTTACATGAGCACCATTTGGACAAAAAAACCTAATATCAGAGGCACATAGCCTTCATTAAAAAAATTAGAGATGACTGGGTGGTGGTGGTGGTGGAGGTGCATGCCTTTAATCCAAAGCATTCAGAAGGCTGAGGCAGGTAGATCTCTGAGTTGGAGGCTAGCCTGGCCTACAGAGTTCAAGGACGTACAGGGCTACACAAGGAAAACTTTGTATTGGGGAAAAGAGTCAGAGATGCTCACAACAAAACCACGGCGAATGATGTTACATACCTACTCCATAGGGTAGTTCTGAAGCCTGAAGCAGACATACTTCTGAGAACTGAAAACAGCAGCTCCTATACTTTTGTAGTCTAACTGTAAATGGAAAACCCAAACAAAGACTGGAACACTTCATGGATCACTGGGTCTTTTCTATTATAACATCAGGAGACAGCAATAATACAGACTAAACTTGAAATAAGTTGAATGCCTCTCAATAGCCGGGTGAGTAAATAATTTGTAGTACAGGAATACAGTAGAAATAATATTATAAGACCAACAAGAATAAGTAAATTACAACCAATACAAAACTCTTACACCTTAATTACAGTTCTATACAAAAACTCAAACTGAAAAAATAATCCATCAAAGCAACTGCATTGTGAACCCATTGTACAAAACTCAAAACAAAGCGCAACAGTACTGTTGGGTATTCTTGTTGAGAAGCATGAGGGAGAGAAAGACCACAGTTGAGAGTACACACACACACACACACACACACACACACACACACACACTTGTAACTCATAACTCAGACAGATATAGCCTTACATGGCAGTTGATTCTTTTGAGAAGAAGTAATAAAATAAGACATCAGTATAAGCTATTGACATTTGGTAGCTACCAAGGAGAGAGAGTCAGTTTCCTTTAATAGTGTGAGCACTGGTAAGTCAGCCACACTCCAGGGCAGGCCTTGCTATCAAGAGTAGTTGGGCAACACAGACTGGACTCAGTTGGGGGGGAGGGGAGGAGGAGGAGGAGGAGGAGGAGGAGGAGGAGGAGACTTAAAGTGCATAGATGGGTCTGGTTGGAGAGGGTGGGTCTGTGAGGAGTTGAAGAGGGAGAAGAAGATGAGCAAATACAATGTACGAAGTTCTCAAATAATAAAATACTATTGAAAATATTTTCTGTCATGCATCTATGTTGTCTTTAAATTAAAAGGTGAAGGAAATGGCAGCTGGGTTATTTTTAGTCAAACTACTCTCTAAAGAGACCAAATGGTTTGTTATCACCTAACACAAGAACTAGAAGAATTACCAGAGAATTATTAGTAATAGCTTTCAACACTAAGCAATACCTCCACTCAGCATTTTATTTAACAAACCAAAGTAGCTACTATTTATCATTGTGCTTATTATTTTAGTACTCATATGTATGTATTTGGTATATGTGTACATGTAAGTGTGAAAGCATGGGGACACACAGAGGCCAGAGAAGGATCCCCTGGAACTGGGGTTACAGGCAGCTGTGAGCTGTCATGCGGGGGCTGGTAACTGAACCTGAATCTCTGGAAGTGCAGCTGGTGCTCTTAACTGCTGAGCCATCTCTCCACCCAGATCATTCATTTTTAAAGCAACAAATTTAATTTTTTCACCCAACAGAAAGAGCCAGATACACATCTTTTGCCTTTATTTTTCCAAATCTCTGAACATCTTAAGTATTTGAGAAACCTGAAAGTACCTAAAATCAGACATAAATTGATCACTACATGTAAACGATAAACTAGAAGAAACAGTTTGCTTCTCAAAGTGGAGCATAAACAAGCAAATACAGAGAAGTGACTCCTGCTACCTCCCTTTCTCTAAGTTAAGTGGTTTAAAGATAGAAGCAGTTTCTAGTCTCTGCTTATAGTGGGTGGTAAATAAAGTTGTCGACAATCCTGTTCCTGGACAATCCTATTCCTGCCCATCATAAAAGGTCCGGCAGGGTGTCTCACTAAACCTCTAGCTAGGCTGGCAGCCAATAATCCCAGCTATCCCCCTGTCTCTGCCCCAACCACTCGTGGGCACTGGGGTTATAGGAGTGTGTAGTCAAGCTCTCTCCCTCTCTATTTCTTTTCTTTAATATGTTATGGAAACTCCAGCTAAGGTCTTCATGTTTGTAAGAAAGCACTTTAACCGACACAATCATCTTCCGAGCTCCACTGTCCATGTTTTATAGCTAGGCGAACAGTCTGGAGGGCTTAGTTTGTTATGATTATCTGTGGTTCAGCTAAAAAAATTTGTGGTTTCTCTTGTGGAGGGGACAATCCCAGGGCTTCCCCTCACACAGGAGCTGCAGCCTTCTTTTTGGTTCATTCGCAACCTGGTTCTCATCTTGGAGATGATAATGGTCAGGCATTGTGCTGAGGGGTTGTGAATTAAAATGTTCTGTGTAAGGGCATTGACCATGGGTACCAGTGTGCAGTCATGATCAAACCCATTGAGTTAAGTCTTCACTGGGTTTGAGAAGCCCCTAGCAGGATTCAAACTATTCACCAGCTGTCCTTTAAGCCGTGAGCAGATGGTAGAGTCCACAGCTTTCCTGAGGCGTTGTTGCATGGCTCAGAGGTCTCCTTACTGTGTGCCTTATTCCAGAGTCCTGCTGGGAAAGTGTCTAAGTGTAACGATGGTCTGTTGGTCTGGGCTCATCCAGGAATGAAGCTCTATGATCTGCTTTCTGCCTGAACTTACACTCTATACTTTCCCAAGCTAGAAACATGGGGTTGTGAAAGTGGCCTATGAGAAAAGAAATTCTCTGGAATCTCAGATCAAGGAAATGACAGGATAGCTAGAAGAGGGGGAGAAACGAAACCTTGACTATTTAGGAGTGACACCGGAGCACAGTGGAAGAGAGAGCAGGGTGGAGCCAGAAGAATCACAACACTGAGGAAAAGACATCTCTCCCAGGGCAGGGCTTCCATCTCCAGGGTTTAGGACAATAAGCACCACAAACGTATTTATGAAGTGAGTAATGAGTGATTAATGTACTGATTTTTAAGGGTCTGTCAATCATTATTATGATTAGCTTTCATAGCTTTTCTCATTGGTTCTTTTGAATATGGGACAAAAATGATCCAGAACCAAATTGTTGACCTATGGCTGGACAGTGCTGCAAAGAACAGAAACATCAGTTTGGTATTATCACTAGGAGCAAGGGTCAGGGATGTGATGGGTCATTTTAGATGCAGGGAGGCAGGAATACACACCCACTCACATACACACACTCACACACAGTCACACACACACACACACACACACACACACACACACACACACACATACACATTCTGCTGGGATGGGAAAGAGCCAGTTGTATTAGAAAAGATTGCTCTCAAAACTGAAAATTAGAGGGTGATCTGGCCTGCAGATGTTTTATTTGGGCCACTTCTTTATTAGCTGTTTTTAATCTGTTGCCATCTGTATTAGCTGCCATTACTGTGACAAATGCCTAAGATTGTCAGGGTGAAACATTGACAATAATGAGGATCTAAGGGTTCTTTTGGCTCAGTTTTACAGGTTGATTTGGGTTTGTGGTGGCTTATCATGGAGGGAACATGGGGCAGAACAAAACAGGGCACCTCATGGCTGGGGGAGGGCAGGGAGTGCCAGTTCAAGTTCAAAACCTGCATTCTGTGGCCTGCAGTTTATATACAGGCTCAAAAATGGAGAAGCTTGGGAGAATTCCTACAGGTTTTACTTTAAAAACCACAAAAGATGATAGAATCACCCAGCAGAATTTGATTCCCCTGAGCCCTGGTTAACCAGATGCTGTTTTGTGCCATTTGTGAGTAGAGCTGCAAAATCTGGCATCACGGCACCTGACAGTTAGGAGGGAGCTTTGGCATTTATTTCTTTCTGCTGCCAGCTCCAGAGTCCATGCTGTGGCAGCTGGAACATAGACTTGAAGTCTGGATGGGTTTATCTCAAATTCTGACTCTTAGGAGGTACAGGACTGTAAACAGGCAAGGCCAGTCCTGAGCCTGGATTTCCTCCTGTTACAAAGGGGGGGGGGGTGGCCAAGTGGAGGTAAGACGTGATGACTGAATGATATCCAGCATACAGTAGGCACTCAGCAATATTAAGTTTGGTCTCCAGTGTTGTTCTGAGGCAACTTTCAAGTAAGGTTTTCATAAGGAGTGATCCAGAGCAGACAGATGTTAAAGGCAGGTGTGGAATTCTGCTAAAGATTTTGAAAGCTTTATTCCTGGATTCTGTGCCAGAGAAGGAATCCTCAGCTCTCCCACTATAAAGGAGAGAGAATTCTGACCACCTTCTGCCTACTGCATAGTGAAGTGGGATACTGCATGATGTGATTCAAAGCTGTAGAGTATCTTCCCATCTGCAAACGAGTGACAATTAGGGAGAAGCGCCGTTCAGCGATTCCATTACCTGGTTAGGTAACATGCCCTAAACAGCGTGCCTTAGTAATTACTGTACACTTTCCTTAAATACCCCATTTGCTGATTGTCTTATAACCGGATGATACACATCCATAATTTTATATTTATGGATAAGTGCTCTTTCCTGACAACTTGAACATCTAAATTATGCAACACAAAATCAGATAATTGCAAGGAAACATTTGTCGTCTGGCTTGTGAGATTTCCGGTAAACAGTATAATTATATAGTGTCTGTTTGGAGGTGGGTTCCTGATGTTTATCAGTTGTTTTTCTACCATCTTGTGAAATTTAAATGTGAAGAATGGGTTCCACCCTTGACAATGGTCAGCTGATTGCCATGTCCTTGCTTTGGTTGTCCAATGACTTTGAGTCGTGGGTCTGGATAAGCTTAACCAAGGCAGCTACTCTAAAGAAAGCTATTCTTCAGTTTGTATCTGCCTTACTTGTCCTGTAAGGCAGGCCACTCAGGTCTGGCCACCTAGTGAACTCTATTCTTCAGGTAGCAGTGATTGGCTCAGTGCATGGCTATGTGATCCTAGCAGAGCAAGTTCCTGTTCACCCCTGGAGTTGAAATAGATCCTGTGGGAAAGACTCTTGTTTGTAGGTAGGAAAAGAAAGGAGACTGTGGAGTTGGAGGTAGCTGGCTGCTGCCATTTTTTTCTTATTGTATATCAGTTACTTGTTTACTTTGCTGTGATCGAATATGTCCCAAGAAGCAATTCAGTGGAGAAAGGGTGTGTTCTGGATTATAATTTGAGGGGATGTACTTTATCACCCCAGGGAAGATGTGGCAATGGCAGGAGCAGACCGGTGGGGCAGAGAGCATCCCTACCAGGAAGAGAGCATCCCTACCAGGAAGCAGAGGATATTCAGGGAAGGGGGCAGCAACAGAAAGCCTTCAAAGCTTCCACGAGACAGGCTCCATCTCCTAAAGGTCCCACAACTTTTCCAAACAGTGCCACCAATTGGAGTCCAAGTGTTCAAACACATGAGCAAACCACAATGCCTGTCTATAGTAAAGAAAGGGCCTGTTATAGTTGAGTTCCTAGCATGTGCAGTTAATAGACATAATGCTTCCTTATCTGAGATGAAAAGTATGAAGTTAGGAGAGAAAAGGGGGAGATAGCTAGATGGAGGAGGGCTGAAGGGAGGGGAAGTAAGTGCAGCGTTCAATAAGAGGCTCTTCAAGTGGACACCATCCTCAGTTCTTCTCCGTCAATTTAGGGAACATGCTAATGACACAGACAGGATGATAGTGAGGTGAGCTGGGGATGCGAGGGAGAGAAAGAGGGAAAGAGGGAAGAGGGAGGAGGGACGGGGAGGAGTAGGGGCAGCTCTGGAGAAAGGCAAAGGAAATAGATTCTCTGCAAAGAAAACAGATTTTCCACACGGCTTTAACAACACGTTGGTTTTAATCTAGTGCTCTAGTCATTCTCTAGGGGAGTGTGTGTGTGTGTGTGTTTGTGTATGTACGTGTGTGTTTATGAGTATGTGTGTGTGTCTTTGTATGTATATATGTGTTTGTATATGTGTTTGTGTGTGTGTTTGTGTATGTATGTGTGTGTTTGTGTGTGTGAGTATAAATTTATTAAGACAGCTTCTTTTAAAATAATAATACTTGAATCAACACCTCAGAGGTTAAGAACCCAGTAGTTTCTTGGTCTTTCTCGATACTGGGTGCCCCTACATTTGAAGAGGTCCCATGGTCACTGTTTGGCATATGGAAGCTAGCAGCACTGTGGTTCCTCAGTCCACAAAGATGATTGCTCCAGCAGTCCCCTGTTTAGCTCCAAACCTAGGAAGGTTCTTGGGGAACCACCTTGGTCCATGGTGAAGCGAAGGCCGGTTCTGCTGTCAGTGAAGGATGTAGCAGCAGCAGCAGCAGCAGCCATAGCAACAGGATGAATCAACTTGGCAGCCAGAGGGGAAGCCAAGCCAGCAACAGGGCGAGTCATCTTCCTCCCACTGTGCTCTCTGCCTGGACTGCCACCAGAAACTGCTGCCCCCAACAGGGGTGGGTCTCCCCGAATTCATTAATGAAGGATAGTTTTTCAGGAGTTGCTCCTTAGTCTGATGAGTATTATTTGTGACAAATTGGCATTAAAACCAACCACAATGCCGGGTGAGATCCATTTAGGACTGTGACCTCCAGAACTATGTGACATTTGTGTCTTTCATGCCACAGGAACATGAAACCAACACACTGGTTGTAACTTTGGAAACTAGAGGGACTATGATTTGGATCTTAAGCATCCCCAAAGCATGTGTGTTGAAAGCTTGGTCCCCAGATACTGACTCTTGGAACCTTTAAGGGGCGGAGCCTAGTGGAAAGAAGTTAGGTCACTGGGGGTGTGTCTTTGAAGTGGACAGAGTCAGCTGCCTCCCTCACTTTCCCCTTCCAGTGTGTTCTGTCTTCTCTCTTCCATCTCTTCCTTTCTTCCTCCTCTTATCTTCTGTTGCTCTCCTGTTTTGTCCTCTCCTCTCTCTGCCCCTCATTCTCTTCCCCTCTATATCTTCCTCTCACTTACTTCCCAGTTACCATGCCCTTCCCATCTTGATATTCTCCTTCCCCACTGGCCCCTCAACAATGGATTCAACCAACCAACCAACCAACCAACCAACAAAAAGACTAAGACTTTTGCAACTATGAAAGAAAAGAAATGTTTACTTCTCTTTAGTTGTTATCTCAGGTATGCGGTCACAGTAACAAAAGGATAACCTGGAAGCCATGGGACCATTTGTTCATGTAGCTGTCATTCCCTTTGAGGTGACAGGGTGGGGGAGGGGTTTCTAAAGAAGCAAAGCCTTCAGCATTGGCTGGTGTGGGAGAGGTGTCTGTGGTTGGGAGCAGCTTGACTGAGCCAGAAGATAGGTTCTGGAAAAGTTCTGTGGGTGGTAGAGGGAAGACGTTCTCTAGTGACTGTCCAGGGTAGGAATGATATGTATTTAGAGAAGAGGTGAGAGTCTGTGGCTGGACTGTGGTTATTCGAGAACAGAACTTGATCATAGTTTCTATAGCATCATCTCAAGAGATGAAGAGAACTAGATAGAGTAGAAAGAGCAATGCCAAGTCTAAGGCACTTCTCTGGGTCCACACCTCTTCTGCACAGGCGCTTAGCAATGCAGAAAATACACAGAAGAGAGAAGACAAAACAGCAGAGTGGTATCATTTTCCACACCTTGGTGGATGGAAGCTCGGGGCCTGATCAGTTTGGTGATAAGAACAATTGCTTGGCTGTCTGTAACAGTTGTACAACAGCTTTTCAACCCTGTGTGATATACTGTCCTACCAACCAGAATGCTCTCTGAATATCATAGGCCAGTGGACTCCTTGTCTATCTCATCTCTTTCCAGAAGAGCTAGGAAGAATCTGTAATCTGAGGGACAAGTGGGTATTCCCAACCAGAACTCCCTGGGATATAGGAGAAGAAGCTATCCAGTGAGGGGCAGAGCCCTCTGATGGAGTTTTGAACTTGGCACCTGTTACCCAAATGCTGTGCTCTCTCCCTGGGGGGGGAGGAGCGGCCATGAGAAAAATCACACCATGTCTCAGATTTTTCGGTTCTCTATGCAGAGTAGATATACTTTCACTTCAGGAGGTTCTTCAGAAGCAGACTCTGGGGTGGACTCTTCAAAGGCAGGATTTTAAGATGCCATGCATGCTGGGTGGTGAAGGACACAGGATTGGGCTGGGAAGACCTGAACTATTGAGCAGGAGCAACAGAGATCTCAGCCAGTGGCAACATCAGCAACTACCTGGATGTGGGATGACCTGAATCCTCTCTACTGGGCTGATAAGAACTGGGGCAATTATTGGCTACACACTGCCCTGGGGAGGAAAGTTGACTTTAAGCAAGGCGGTTCTGTCTTTCCTAGGGATGGAATTCCTGTGGAGGAATGTCAACTGAGCTGTTAGCTAACAGTACTCCAGAATCTGAGGGGAACAAATGCTTCAGTCCCTACGGAGACATCTGCAGGCACACCAGGGCATCCAGCACAAAGACTGACCTTGAGGGAAGCTGGAAGGATTAAAGTTGGCAGAGTGCCAAGTGATTGACACAGACCTTGGCACATGCCATCCTCCTAGGCAATGGTTGGTGATATTATTATTATCACTGCATTTCTGTTGTCTATACCAGGGATAGTGAGTAATTTCCAAGCAGTCATAATCCTCAGAGAGTTCAGTGGCCTCAGAGAAGCCTGTAATCTCAGAGGCGCTGACAGAAGATTTGTGTCTTGAAAAAGCTGTCAAGACTGCAAAGCAAGGGGCTGGTGTTGTTTTTGAAGAGAAAAGCCAGAAGGAAGCAGAAGTTTCTACAAAGCCATTGTTCACTTGAACATAGTCTGGTTTATGGTTCTCTAGGGCCAAGGACATGGCAATAAACATCAGAATGTTCTCTTGTGTTCCTTGAGGCAGTTTTAGTCTGCAGTCAGTGTTCCCACTAGACCTGATACCAATTGTGCCCAGGCTAATTATTATCAGTTTGTCAGCATCAGTTCTGGAGCATGGATGGAAACAGGACACTCTGAGGGGCTTCTCCATCTCTGCCTCATGGCAAGACTCGTCCTTCAAGCTGGGCTCCCTTTAACTCTTCATGGAAAGAAAAAATGATAGGTCAGCAGAATATGTAGCTGGATACATCAAGTTATGTGTGATCTGTTGAGAGTTTGTGCCACAAGCCTCGTTTCTGGGGGTTCCAGGAACCTGGCTCAAAGAGGAGGGTGTACTTGTCATGGGTAGGGATCTGAAGGCCAGCGGTGAACTGTGTAAAGATGAGACCTGGTACCTTAGTATTCTGAGACTTTATCCAGGGGACTGGTACATACTAGAAACTAAAATACTTATGTATTGAATGGATGAGTGAATTGATAAATAAATTAGTTCTTATCCAGAAGATATGGAATGCCTCAAATTCATCCTTCTGACTTTTATGTCACAGAAGAGCAAGTGTGTTGCTAAGCCCAGAGATTTGACTTCCATGCATATCTTGAGATACTTCACTTCTTTTGATCCCTTGAGCCCTTGTGAGACTGTATTACTAAGTGATTGCTCACAGATTATATTCTAACATGATGGAGAGACAGTGTGCAGTGTTCTTACATGTATTGGGGCCTTTACATGTACTACCTCCCTGCCTGGTCAATAGATAACACCTCAGATGCTTTTCTTTGACATATTGTAATAGTGGTAGTCTCTTAGCTCCTATGTCTTTTTAGTTTCCAGACAGTGGTCGTTTGGACACTCAGCATTCTTAGCCTGTGCCTTAGCCAGACACTTAGTGCCTTAGAAACAATCTTCACAGTATGATGGGTAGGAGTTTGGTGAATTGAAATTTATCCCTTTCTCATAGATGGGATAAACTTAGGTGTGTCCCAATGTTTAGATGTTCCTTGTGAGTGGAGCCTTGCTCGTCTCTGGCTGTCTATGCATCAGTGCACCTTTGGGTTGACTTTCTTCTTTCCCCAGAGCTTTGTTCACTTCTTCTCCAGAACAAGCTGAATTCTTCCCTAAAAAGGCCTTTTGCACGGGCTCTGTCTCAGGCTGTGCTGTTCAGTTTTAGTTGATAGGTTGCTTTATTTTTTATATCACTGTGACAAAATGCCTGACATAACACCAAGGAGGAATAATTTATTTTCCTCATGGTTTTAATCCATTATCATGAGGAGACTGTGGTGGAAATGAGCAGCTCTCTGCACAAAAGGAAGGAAATTTCATATATATATGTACACACACATATATATGTATATATTTATGTACACATACACACACACACACACACACACACACACACACACACACATATATATACATATATTAACAGCACTTGCTTGCCTCAGGACATTCTTGATATGGAGGTTCCACAGTGCCAGTTGGTCACCTGGGAGTCTGGGATGCATCTAGGCTCATCCATTCTGAGAACTTTGGGAATCCTGAAGGACTTGACTTTGCCTTGTCTCAGGAACGCCATCTACTCTCCTGGAGCTCACCTAGCATGCTTGGCATGCTGGCCAGTGAGCCCCAAGGCTCTGCCTGGTTCTGCCTCTCTAACCAGTAGGATTGCTCATACCTGGCTTTTTACACTGGTTCTTGGGATTGCAGTTAGCTCTTCATGTTGAAGGCAAATGCCTTGCCAGTGGGCTCCTACAGCAACCTCAACCTGTTACTCTTACCCTGGAAGTAAGTCCATAAGACAAGTTCTGTGATGATTCTGTTGGGCAGGTGGATAAACAGGTGCTGGGGAGGCTCTGACCTAGAACTTGCAAACCTAGAACTTGCCTGTATGATCTAATGCTGGGCACAGGGCCTATGCCCTTGCCACTCCCAGATTTCCAATGCCCGTAACCCTCCTTGAATGCTTTCTTTACATCACATTTCCCATGCCACCCTGCTTACCTCAGTGGGGTCCAAGCACTGCTGCTGTCCTTATTTGGTTGACCTAACCTCCCAGCATTGCTTGTGTAAGCCATGCATTCTAAAGTTCTTTTTTAGTTCTTGAGAAGGGGCTTGAGCAGGTTTCCACCCAGTGCCAATGGTTGCCTGTGAGTCTGGTAAGCACTCAGGTTTAAACGCTTGGGAGCTGGGAAGGTCCATTGCTCACAAGCCTTCTGGATAGGCTAACTTGCATCTTCTTATGCCCAGCCTTCCGTGGTTCTTTAATTATGAATGTATTGCTTGCTCCTCTTATTTTTCAAGGCCACAAAACTATTCAGTGAAGGTATCTCATGCTCAGCCCATCTTCACAGATAAACATAAATAAATCACAGCACTTTCCCATGAATTATGCATTGAATACACGTCTGTAAAACTTCCCTGTCAGTGGTGGGACTTTGAACATATGGGCTTTTAATTGGACACTAAATCAATTTTCATATCCCTGTTGATGGATTTTTAAAAATGAATACTAGCTTTATTTAAAATGGTCCTTGTTACATGATAAAAGACAAAACAAAACTGAACAAAAACCAAGAAGGCAAACCCTCGACATTAGTGATTGTGACACTCATTGTTCTCTTATTGAATTTTTGAAACCTTAGCCCAGGCTACCTATGATATCGAGGTCA
The DNA here is from genome assembly GCA_004025045.1 of Sigmodon hispidus. Taxonomy (NCBI): domain Eukaryota; kingdom Metazoa; phylum Chordata; class Mammalia; order Rodentia; family Cricetidae; genus Sigmodon; species Sigmodon hispidus. The sequence continues at coordinate 85,337 of PVIH01002578.1, forward strand.
ACATGGCTAGCAGCAATTCAGTAGCAGAACACCCCAGCAGCACTCAGAAGCAAAAGGCAGAAAAATGATTGAATTACTGAGAAAATTCGTGTGTATGTAGTAGGAGCAGAGGGGGCTCCATGGGGCTTCGAGTGAAATAGGCAAGGAAGGAGAGAAGGAGAATAATGTGGAATTCTACATTCTCTCCTCCCCAGCTCATTCTATCTGTTCTTCTGCACAGTGTTGTTCCATTTTAAGGAAGTGGAGATGAAGTTACTTTTGTATGTGTTTCTCTCCGACACCTGCAAAATTGAGTCCTGGGTGGTGGCTCTGGCTCCTGAGCAATTGCTCTTTTCCATATGGTGAGGGATTCATGGACAGGTGTGTAAAATCTGCCCAGAACCACTCCTTCTTCAGGTGATTATGCTTGGCAGTGACAAAATAGCTTAGAAAGCTCAATGAAATCTTACTTTGGCTCACAGTTTAAGTGACATTGGTCCACAGTGACTCAACTCTATGGCTTCCAGCCTTGTGGTGAGGTGAGCACCATGGTGGAGAGGATGGGTGGAGCAGAGTTGCTCACCTCCTGGTAGCTGGGAAGAAGAGATACTGATACAGGGGAGCAAGCAGGGGGGCCTGAAGACAAAACACACCCTTCAAAGACACACGGCATGCTTCCTCCAACTAGGCCACACTCCCTTGGTTTCTGCCATTCTTCCATAGGCCATTAAGCTATGAGTCCATAAATGGATGAATCCATAGAGGAGATCCTAGCTCTCATGATCTAATTATATTCCAAAAGTCTGAGCTCTGTTGCACTGAGGACAATACCTGAGGGTATTCTTTTGGGGGGGTGGCATTTAAGGTCCAAACCATAACAGTGACAATATAACTATTACTTAATGGGATGTCGATATGCTAGAAAAGTTTCCTAGTTAAATGCTACACTTCCCCAGTGGTCTGTGCTGAGACAGAATTATATAGCCTGTGAAGAAGTAAGTTCTAGCACAGTGAGTGTAATCAAGAAAGAACCTGCAGTAACTCCCCTGAGACACCACCAAGTGAACTTGGAAGTTCCTGTGAGCGTGTAAATTGAAATGCTTTTCAGATCAAAGAATGTGCGAAGCTATAGCAAGAAGGTGTTAATCTATAAGCTAAGGAGTGGGTCTTCAATCACAGGCTCCCACTTTCAGGACAGAAACAAAGTTCTGTTGTTAGCCATTCAAAAAAATACACTATTACAAAGGTCCTTATAGGAATTTAATGTGCTCAAGGACATAGGTTGCTATACATGGCTCTGTGCCTTCTCCGGACACTAAGTATGTGCATGTTCCCTTCAAAGCACCTTCATTGTTCTTTGCTTATTTCTCAGTGTCCTCAAGGCACAGTCAACATTCTAGAAATGTTTATTAAACTGTGTTGCAAACCTTGCATGAAGTTATGGTCATCATCTAACATACGGGGCTTCAGCTACCATCTCTCAGTAGTCCTGTTTGACCTCCTTCACTGTGTCAATCAGAAGGGAAAGTTGCCTAGGAAAGACTCTCTGTAAGCAGTAAACCCACCTACTGTGTCCAAGAGTCTCATAGAAACCTCCTGTAGACGAGCAAAATGAGGATTCCAAAGTTGGTCCTGATAGGAAGTAGTGATACCTAGGTGAAACCTGAGCTGATCTGATCTTAAAATGATTATGCTTAGCCATTTGTCAAGAGGATAGATGCTCTCAACTTCTGCACTGTGGGGCCACACTACAATAAATCAGTGGTAACTTGAAGGCATCACCAGAAGGGAATGCAATATACATACCTGACCTCCTGGACGCCATAACTGAGCTACACAGTTCACTGTGCTGTTAGTTGCTCCTCTCTGATTACCAGGCTGTCTAGATGCTATGGCTTGCTGCCACTGTGGGGCATTATGAGAAAGATATTGTATTGAATCTTTTTTTGTAAACACTAAGAAAATATCAAAATTCTAAGCATTGTTCCTGTGGAGTTTATATTAATTTCATACCGTCATAAAGCAGAACTGTCAAGAATTGGGAACCTTGGGCACTTGATTATGAGATTCAATGGCTGACAGCAACAATAACAGGCCGCACACAAGGCTTGGGTAGTATGCTGAAGTCATTTTTCTCACTGAGACCTCAATGATCTCATAGTTTGGTATCATCACTCCTTTGTCCCATCGAGGCAAGGAAACTAATATTGCAGCTAATAAGAAACAGAGTTGGACTGTGGACCTGAGATGCCTACCTTTAACAACCAAGCTTTGTTGGTAATCACTGGACACCCTCCAGTGGGCACACTCTGTGCTAGAACATGGTAACATTTTCCCTAGGATGCCAGGGTGGCGGCCAGCATAGTTAGAGTCACACAGTGAGTGAGAGGCTGAGCTGGACCTCTCAGCCTGCTTGGGCTCCTAGGTCTTTTGTTCAGTCAGCCTCATGGGCATCCCAATCACTCAATCTAATCCGTCCCTGACCTCAAGGACGCTTCCAGGTGGCCTGAAGGATTTCTAAGCCTAATAGTCAAGCATTCTCTGGGGAACTAGCCTTGGAATGGACCCAATTCTTATTTTCTCATTATTTTGATTCTGAGTTTCTGCAAATTGAAGACTCAGGAGCATGAGGATTAGGTAATTTTCTTGCCTCCTGTAATGCACTTTCTCTGAATTGGTTCTATCAAGACAATTATTTGAAGCCTTTGGATTGTTCCTGCAGGCAAGCCTAAGAAGTCAGATGGCACATCTTCATATGCAGACAGGTCTTGGGTATTCTTTCATCTTCCTGGCCTTGCAGGCACGTAAAGGGAAGGCAGGGCAAAAGGGAAATCGCTGCAGAGCTAAAGGCTGACTCTCCCTGCTGTGCAAATCTCCTGTGGGAAAACACTGCACCAAGGAGCCTGGCTAGGGCTCAGTTGGTGGAGTAATTGTCTGATGAAAACACAACCCTGGGGGTTTGCCCTAGCACTGTACACAAGGCTTGCTGTGTATGAGCAATATGAGCATGAAGGAGCTAGAAGCAGAAGGGTCAGAAGTTCAAGGTCACCCTTGGCTTCATGGTGAATTCATGTCTACCCAGGTCATTGTGAATATCATGAGACCCTGCTTCAAAAACAACAAAACAAAACAAAACAGACACACCAAATGTGTGTTCCTCTGAACTGTGAGCCAGATTAAATTCTTCTTTTGAAAAAAAAATTAAACCTAACAAAAAGAGACAAATGCTTTCCTGGACCTTTCTAAGGGCTCAGGCAGACCCTGTGCAGTAGGTATTAGCATTGGCATTCACTTAAAAAAAAAAGAATTCCTCTATCTTATTTTGTTTGTGTTGTATATCTCTGTGTGTGCCTCAGATGTGATGTGTGGGGCCTCAAGAGACCAGAAGAGATCTTTGGATTCTTTGAAGCTGAAGTCATAGGAGGCTGGAAACCATTTGCTATGGATGTTATGAACTGACATCCTCAGGTACTCTGTAAAAGCATCAAGTGCTCTTAACCTCTGAGCAAGCCATTTAGTTTCCTATCTTGTGCATTCACAATTAAGGAAACAGGTTCACAGAAGTGAAATCTAATTTTTCAGTTTTGAATTGGTGAGCCAAGCACCAGAAGGGTCACACATTGTTTCAAAGGTGGCTACATAAGATATCAGGGCAAGTGTGTGTTTCCAGGTCCCATTCTATTGTGTGAGCATCCTGTCTCTCTCTGCTTCCTAGCTGCTGTGAGGTGAAGAGCTCTGCTCTGGTACATACCCATGATGCCCTTGCCTTGCCTCAGGGTCATAGCCATGGAGCAAGCCCACCATGGACTGAAGCATCTGAAATGGTAAACTAAAGAAATCTTTCTCCATGACAGCGGGAACACAGCTGGCTGCCACAGGAGACATTTATTGATTATAACTCAGCCCACCTACCACAGGTTAGATGGCCTGCTCTATTGCTCTTCATTTTTTTTCAGTGAATTTTTTTAATAATCTCCTGATTAGACACCCTCACCCCCTCTTCCCAACAAGGATACCAGAGCTACAGGTCATTTATAAGGCCAGTGCTAGTCTCATTTTGTGGTTGTGACAACACCATAATCAAAAGTAACTTAGAGAAGAATGGATTTATTTAAACTTATAGGTTACATTGCAGGGAGTCAGAGTAGGGTCACAAACAGGAACTTGAGGGGAGACATGCTTGCTTTCACAGTATTACCTCTGACCAAGGGACTCACTTCATTCCAAGGAAGTACAGCAGAAACTGTGGTGAATGCCAGTTGCTGGCCCACTCACAGGCTTAGCTTACCTTAGCCCAGGCCCATCAGCTCAGAAAGGTGAGCAGTGAACTGGGCCCTCCTGGTCAAATACAGCCGAGACAATCAATCCCTCATAGCCAGGTCAATCTGATCCAGGCAATTCCTTGAGTAAGATTCTCTTCTCACATGATGCTAGGCTTTACCAAGTTGTCAGCTAATGATCTCTGAGAAAGGCCTTTGTGGAAGTTTCCACAGTGCTGAAGTCAATGAGCTAAGACCTCAGAAGGGCTAGACCGAAATGCATCCTCTTCATCCAACCACGAATCCTTGCAACACACACCTAGCTGCTCTGGGCCATAGTGACCTCATACCTAAAATGGCTTCCCCTGGTAACAGCAGGAAAAGACTAAGACCAGCGTGTTATCTGTCACTTACTACCCTGAATATGATAAAGGGATTATAAAGCATCAGTTACTGCTATTTTCATACTGTTAAAGGCTCATGTTTTTATAATATGTATATTTGAAAAAATCATTGTAATTTGCCCATCAATGGAAAAGCAAGGTAAATGTACAGCTTTGGATTTCAGCTTCTCTATGTGTAAAATTAAAACAACAGCAAAAATGGTGTAACTTGTGAGGTTTATGTGCATTTAAGTAAAAGTAAAGCATGGGTAATGGTCAGCATACAGATGAACTTTGGTAGGGTGTTCAATGTATAACTGGTGTTGTTTTTCATATCCTCCCTTATCAGTACTTGCTCTTATTACTTGTTTATATGTATGTGTGTATGTCTGTTTAAGTGAATGCCACATGTGAGTGCAGCGCCAACAGAGGCCACAAGGGGCATCAGACCCCTTGAATAAGAGGTAAGGCAGTTGTAAGCCACCCCACACAGATGCTGGAATTCTCTCAACTGAACCAACTCTTTAGCCCCCTCTCCTGTCCTTTTTGTGGGAGAATCACCTACTCTCAGGGTTTAGAAAGCATTGGGAACTTGTCATCAGTAGACATCACGTGAACACTTCTGTCCTATGCCCTAGGTGTTGTCTGAAGAGTTAAGACATGCAGGTTACACTGATATCCTGGTAACAATGGCAGCACTTGTTCAATGACCTTTCTGTAGGTGGCATCTTGGCCAGAGCTCACAGAACTGAGATCATGGTCACAGGTCTGAGGGGACAGAAGCAAAGGCAGGTCTGATGAAGCTCTGACCATCTTCTTGCCATTTTTCAGACACTTCAAACCCCAAAGTCCCCTTTAGAGAATGAGCAGTCTCTCTGGGGAACAGGGAGCTCTGATAACAAGAGCCAAGTCTTCGCATAAATCCAGACTGCTTTTGTACTGAGCTGCCTGACAGCTGTTTCTGGATGATGGTATGTGATTGGGTGAGGTTTGTTTTGTGTTTCAGGAACATAGACCTAACAGGCTTCGGTCAATGCAATTATTTCTGCAAGACTCTTGAGAATTTGTTCTTTTGAATTGTTCTAAAGGTATTGATGAAGCAGCACCCCCACACCCCATGTGTGTATGTGTGTGCGTGTGTTGTACATTTCAGTTATTTTCAATTTTTGCTCCCTTGAGCCTCCTTTGGTTGTTAGAAGTCCTCAGGGGCTACTTGGCAGATGGATGCTGGTCCTTATCTGAAAATGTTGTCAGTCATGTAGTACCTTGGGGCCAGCCATATTCACAAGTGTCTTCCTGCCATCTTTGGGCACTCAGGCCTGTGAGTCTCTAGAGGGAAAGTTAAAAAACAAGAAACAGATTGGAGCATTCTTGATTCTTTATCTGACATGTGTTCAAAAACTGTTTGAGTGGCTTCTTCCTCAAAAGGTAGTACAGGGACTAATGATTTGTACAAGATGCTGATCCCATCCTCTATATTGAGCTCTGCTGGGGACCTGTGTTTATTAGAGTCCAGTGCATTTATTAAAGTCTGTCCCAAGTGTTCTGGACAGAGTGAAAGGAAAGTCAGATTTGGAGTAGCTAGGTTCAGAAGAACACAACAGTGATTTTAATAAGCAAAAGCAATCTCACAGAATGCAGAGTTAATAACAGGGCTGTGAAGTGCCCAGAGGGCAAACAGCATTGTAAGAACAGTGGCAACAGTTCACTGGTGTGTTCTCTCAACACAGGCTCATTGGATATTTGCCTTGTACCAGATCCTGTTCTTGGCAGTGGGGGAAACCAGTCTAGTTTGGCCTTCAGGGTCTATGCAGGACACAGCCTTCTAATACACGACTTCACTAATAAATACAGCTACAGGGAAAAGTCCAAGGTGTACCTAGGTTCACTAAAAAGGAAGCAAGTCCAGATCAGAGGTTTAAGGAAGTGCCATTGCAGATGGGGGAGGGAATGGGGATGAAGGGATAGTTGCTCAGACCAGGGAATAGTGGAGACTGATGGGAAGACTGTGCCTCACTGGGTAGGGGAGAAGCCACATATGTGGCTACAGTCAGAGGACAAAGTGAGCACTCTAAAGGAACTAGAAAAGGGGAGAGGGTCCTCTAGGCCACAAGAGACTGGAGGTGGGGAGAGGGTCCTCTAGACCACACAAGTTTTGAACTTTCTTCTAAAAGTAAAGTAAAGAAAACAGCAGAGAAATAACTCAGTCTAGTACATCTCAGCTTAGTCTCCAGAGTGTGGCAATGCTTCAGGTGGATGGCCTGGGCCTGCTGATCACCTGGCCTTGCTTGTATGGCCAGTTTCAGGCCAGTTAGAGATCTTATCTCAAAAATATAAAATAAAATAAAATGATGAATGGTGTCTGAAAAACGACACCTGAAGCCATCCTCTGTTTTTCTATATGTACACACACACACACACACACACACACACACACACACACACACACACATAAGAGCAAGCAAATGAAAAGTCCTTTTGAATGGAGGGAGACTATAGCACAAATTCTAGTTGTATCAGAAGAAACTCTGAGCCAGATAGCGGGGAAAGGCTGAAATATCAAAGAGAGAAACACCACAGTCAAATCTCCCCCAGCTATCTTCCAGCTTCCTCAGCCTCAATCCTGGTAACTTCTAAAGCCCCATCTGTCTTCTTATGCCTGCTTTAAATACCTTCTTTACCCAGCTATATCCCATCCAGGTGGAGATTAAAGGCACAGGCTACTACTATTTGGATGTTAGCCTTGAATTGATAGAAACACAGGAAGATCTCTGTCTCTGGAGTTATGGGATTAAAAGCATAGTTCACCACTCCTGGTCTTTCCCTGTGCTGGGATTAAAGGTGTGTGACATTGAAGTCTGGCTGGGAAAAGGTGTGAGGTACCACTGCTTATCCCTTGAACTCTCTGACATCTTCCAAGTGATGGCTATAATGGAGTGCGATACCTCTGCCTACTTTGACTGTGGGTTGATCTCTCGATATTCCAGGTTTTATTAAATTTATGACATATCACCACAGGAGACACTAGAGTAGGCAAGCATAGACGTTAGAAAACTGACCATAGTCCTGGGATGCAATGGACCACCTTATGGAATAAAATGGGCATTAGAGAGAAGCCAGTAGTAAACTCTATAAGCATTTAGAAAGCAGACTCTAGAGGAATCGCTGAACAGGTAGGCTGGAGAGGAAAGCATAGGGGTATCAAAATAATTGCCAAGTAGTATCACAACATGATAGCCATTGGACCATTTCTTGACAAAGACACAATATCCGGAGCTGACTGTAAGGGGAGGTCAGGAGCCCAGACCCAGGCAGGTTGAGTCAGAGATGCCTGAGAGATGTCCAAATGCAGATTGGATGAGAAACATAAAATATGGAAGAGTTACCTCTGAAGGCTTGTACTGAAAGTATTAACAAAGATTTGTCAAAGTCTTTGGGAGGGAGGATTTTTTTTCCCCATTTCATGACACCTGTGCCTAAGACTATGGGCCCCCAAGAGGGTTGGAAAGAAGGTATAAAACAGAAATTGAGATAGTGTGCCCAGAGGAAAAAGAGCAGAGTCCAGAAGTGGCTATCCTGGAGGCTGAGTAAGGTGCATGGATGTCACTTCAGCTGCGATGATGCTGTAGTGATAGTGGTCACAGGAGAGGGTGAAGAAGGAGAAGCAGAGGGCAGGAGGAGAAAGGGTTGAAGATGGGGGAGGTAAGAAGGAGAACAGAAATAAGAAGAAGAAGAGGAGGAAACAGTAGAGGAGAACACAAAAGAGGTGGAAGGGAAGGAGAAGAACAGAATGGAGAAGAAAATAAAAACAAAAGGAGAGAAGTAGGAGAGGAAAAGAGGGGGGAGACTCAGTAATGGCTGCTGTCCCAGCAATAGTCACAGTAGCTGCAGGCCTAGCAGCAGCATCCTGAGAAGCAATATTGACCATGGCTACAGCAGGAGCAGCAGCAGCAGCAGCAGCAGGTACATCAGCAGCAGCAGGTGCAGCAGCAGCAGCAGGTACAGCAACAGCAGCAGCAGCAAGTACAGCAGCAGCAGTGGGTACAGCAGCAGCAGATACAGCATCAGCAGCAGCAACAGCAGCATCAGCAGCAGCAGCATCACCAGCAGCATCGAGGACTGAGTTATGAACTATAGCTCTGCAGTGCTGCAGTGCAGTGTGTGTTTTCCAGGCAGATTACATCATCTGACAGCTAAATGCAATAGGAAGTTATGTTTTAGAGACAAGAAAATGCAGAGGCAGAGCTAAGATGTTTCACTGTCCTGAGAGAGAACTAGCAAGGGAATCTGCCTGAGTGCTCACCAAGCTTCACCCCTGCCATGTGCATAGTGATGGGGATGGCATCCCAAGAGTTCACAGTCCCTGGTACTGCCCACAGAATCGTAACTCTTTGTTTATTTCATCCACCAATGGGTGTTCAGAGCTCTGGGTGGGCCCTAGTTCATAGGAGAATGCAGAACCTAAGAAACATAATTTCACCTTGAAGAATGAACAAATTTAATCTGTCTTGCTGGTTTGCCATAACATCATCAGTGTTTTGAATTTTTTAAAGCTGAAGTTTCATTCTGTGTTCCTACGTAGCCTTTTCCGTTCACAGCAAACTAAATGTCACAAACCTATTCAGAAACATTTTTAAAAGTCAGCCTGTTAACATGAAAAGATTTTGGAATTCTACATATACTCTTATAATTAAATGTTCATCTCCTGTGTTCATGCTCACAGATTCAAAATATCTAACCTCTTCTGACCACCCACCCACTGACCACTCACATTTGGTGTTATTAAAGATTAATGTGGAAGTAGTGGGTTTTTTTCTTCCTACACAGCCTGCAAAAAGAACTTGGAAATCATGCTGTGCTAAGCCTGGGTCAGCCATAGCTATATAAATGATTCACCATGCTCTTTGGGCATGTAATATTATGCTTTCCATCCCATACTTAAGAATATTTATGCATAGAAAAAAGAGATAGGATTCTTCAGTAAAAAGAGAACAACTAGACCCTGGTTTAAAACTCTGTATAGACTATTGACAAGTTGTTGCTTTACCTGAGTATCAATTTCTTTCATTTTAAAGCATAGATACATAGTCGCTCACTCAGTGGCATCTACATAGGGCACCCTTACAGCTTAAAGCTTCATGCCACAAGTATACTAGATAACTCATTCAATGCGCATTCCCTAAGCATTTACATAACAGAATTGAGGGACCCTTAGGCTGTGAGGTTTTGCAGCTGCTGAGGAGTTGCTTCTGTCTTTCTTATGTGCTCCCTCCAAGGCCCCAGAACTTCAGGGCCTTGCTCTATGGAACTGCAGAAGCTCTCAAGTGTATCTCGGTCCCCATATGTCATCTGACTGTTGCTGCTTCTCTGTTATTGAAGGCTGAGTGCAGTTGTGTCCTTCAATTAGTCTCTGTTGCATCCCCATCTGTCAAGGGGATTTTCCTTCCTTCTTGTGTGTGTGCATATATTTATGTGTTCTGGTGTATATGTGTGTGTGGAGGCCAGAGGTCAGCCTCAGATGCCTTTCCCTAGATGCTACTCACCTTGGTTAACTTCAGAACAGAATCTTTTCATCAACCAGCTGGATTGCCATCCAGCACCCATCCTTGCCTCCCCAGAACTGGGAATACAAGAACATGTCACCTTGCCTGACTTTTAAAATGGGGATTCTAGGGAACTGAATTCAGGTCCCTATGCTTGGGAGTCAAGGGCTTTGTGGACTGAAGGACCCCTACAATTGTCTTTCCTTCTTTTTTTGGTCTTGACTAAATCTACACCCCATATTCCTTGTTTTTTTATCACTAGATATCACATCTCTTTGTTTATACCTTTTTCCACCTCAACAACAGAAAGTGTTTATTCAGGATAGAGATCTTTGCCAATTAACCAGGATCCATGGAACGTTGCAAGTAACTGATGTTGTAAAACATAGCTAGAATCAATAAATGTGATTGCCAATTATTATCATTATCAGAGCAAGGATTTTCATTTCAAATAGAACACACACACACATACACACACACACACACACACACACACACACACACACAGAGAGAGAGAGAGAGAGAGAGAGAGAGAGAGAGAGAGAGAGAGAGAGAGAGAGAACAAACGCAGGGGTAGCAGAATGAGTCTGAATGGTATCGTGAGGAGTGTTGGCCCATATCTTAAGCAGAATGACGTTAAACACAGCTGTGTCTCACTTTGACTTCATTTTTATCACTCATCCCTCCATGAAATAATTTGCCAAGCTTTCTCTCAATAGATAGATAATCAATATCCATGAACCAAAAGGCTCATATAAGCCTTCTGGTCATCAAAATAGTTATGAACAGAGAAGAGGACACAGCAGTAAAACAAACAAACAAAGCCAGAGGTTGGTCTCAAACCCAGAGAAGGTGGATGTTTCCCTAAGACAGCCAGCTTTAGCCCCATCAGTGTTGACCGTCTACTGCTCACTACCTCCCCCTAGGGCTCATTGCAGGAGCGCCTCTGCTAAGTCCCCAATCTTTTCTTGTTGAAAGTGCATGGGTGGTTTTTTTTTTTTTTTTTTTTTTTTTTTTTTTTTTTTTTTTTTTTTTTTTTTTTTTTTTTTTTTTTTTTTCTACTAAAGCATGGTCCGGATTTGACCAGTCTGTCCCTACTCCTTGCAAACCTCTTCAATTCTTGACACCCCCTCTGCCCCGAGACAGTGAAATCTGAATGGCTGAGGGCTTTGGATAAAGAGCCCCACAGTATGGGAGCGAGAAAAACCTTGTTCCTTTCTTACTTAGTGTAGTCCTGGGCAGGCGGCTTCAGTGCTTTGGACTCAGGGCTTCCACTTGTGAAGGGACATAGGAGAATATGAAGAGAAACCCTGCTATGCAGTACTCAGAAGGCTGGCTTGGGTGGAGGGCTCCTACTATGCAGTGCTCAGAGCAGGCTGGCTTGGGTGGTGCTCAGCTGGCTGGCTGGTGTGTTGAGCCCGGGTGTTTAGCCAGCATCTCTGGCCTCTGTTGCAAGTCTGCTTCCTTGACTTCCATTCTGCTGCTCTTCTTCTTTTTTAAAAAAGGAGTTTCTCCAGGGATTTTCCTGCTTTCAGTTCTGCATTCTTCCTAATAGGAGAATATTAGAAATATTCTTCTAGAAAATAGAAAAGAACCTTGCAATATTCTTTTTGTGCTTCTCTCCATTTTGTCTCTAGGGTTTTCCTTTCTAAGGTATGTTCTGGGCATCTCCCAGGGACTACAGCCTCACTCTGCGTAGATGGAGGCCACAACCTTCTGCAGAAACTTAAAACTTTCAGGAACGTCCACTATCTTACAAGGCCAGAGTCCTTGCAGTCTTTCAGGCAGTCATCCATCCTGTCCTGCTGTGTCACACCATCCACCACATCCATTCCCACTGCACTGCTTTCCTTCTGGCAGAGATGTCTCCAGAAGCCTCTTAATTGGTCCCCCTGCTGCTGTTCCTGCCCATCTTCACTCCATCACCCAGCTGGAGTGCGCTTTCCACAGTGAACATCAGATCATGCCAGCCCCCTTGCCTAAAACACTTCAATAAATTCTTTTTATTTTGAAGCTAAAATCTTGTCTCCTTCATAGGGTGCAGTGGATGCTGCGATGTGCCTTCTGCCCCTGCCCCTAGACCCAGGCATTCCTTCTCCTGCCAAGGCATGAGCTGCAGCTAGCTCACAGATGACCTCTCTTAGAGCAGAGAGTCAGAATGGTTGAGGGCATCTGATACTGACTTCTGCAGGCTGGGAGTAAGCAGCTTGGCCTCTTTAGGACGGTCACTGTCACATTCAAGGGTGCATCATCAGACAGAGCACACGTGACAATGGTTTGATATGGTGGTACAGAGATCTGCCTTTCCTGCTATTTTTTTTAAACTTGAGACATCTTTGAACAGCTACCCTAGGTCTAGTTCCAAATTTAGAAATAACAGAAACTCCTTTTGTCCCCCAAGCAGTAACTCATCTCCTTCCTCTGCCCATTTCTGCTTCTCTCTTCCCTTTCCTTACATGTGTGGTTTCTGAGAATCACATGTGTGCCACTTTTGACTGTCCTTCATGATCTAGTTTAGCACAGCGCTGGATGTCACACAATGGACTGATTGTTTATCTGATGCCTTGTTTAGTGGGGACAATGTGCATAAAACATGAAAAGTGAAGAAAGGAACTTCTCTTTCATGTGGTCAGCAGATCCCAGGGATGTGGCCATTCTGAGCATATCTAGAATAGCAAAGGAATGCTGCTGACCCCAAGCAGCTGTTAGAGGGCTCTGTAGTGATAGGAGCCCACCGTGCAGGTGTGTGTCGGGGGGCAGAGGGGTTGGTAGTGATGGGAGCTCACCATGCAGGTGTGTGTGTGAGAACAGGATGGGTGGCAGCATACTCTTATTGTTAATACAGCATTCACTTTAAAATTTATTCTTTATATTCTACAGTCTGCCAAGCCAAGAACCAAAAGAAAATGCAAGTAAGAATGTACTTCTCTCCTCTCGCCCATGTGACTCCTCCTGAATTTCACCTTTTAAAATGACTTGAGAGCAGAAAAGGCAGATTGCTGGCCAAACTCCTTATGCAATTTGGGGATAACCTGACCTCATCCAGCAAAGGCTGATGACAGCAGTGATGTTATTCTGTGCTGTGCTCACGAGCTCAGAGCTTGCCATGGTATCTCCGGTCCCTCAGAAGGATCATGCTGTCCCTTTTGTGGTGAGCCCACAAGCAACCTTGTAATTTCTTGTTTTCTCTTTTTACCAGCTATTAGGAAACTCAGCGCTCAATTTGCAAGGTACAGAGGCCTACAAATATGTGTGTCGTGGACATTGAACTTCTGACTTTCTTGTGATGTTTTGCTTATATTTATTTTTCTTTCCCTTAATTTCCTCATCAGAATTAGTCTTTAACTGTTCTGATTCTAATCTTTTTTTGAGTTGGAAAAGAGAAACATTAGACAATTAAGCATTTTAACGATCACAATGTATTATAATTGACCATCTGTGATGGTTCATCTTCATTATCAATTTGATTGGATCGAGGGCTGCCTAGGCAATTAGTAAAAACGCATCTCTCTGTGTGTGTCTGTGTGTATGGGGTGGGGTATGTTCCAGAGATGACTGAATCATGAAGACTCTGACTTAATAAATAGTTGTATCCATTAATTAACTCAAAATCTTAGTAAGCTTTTGGGAAGTGGTGAACTTATGGAAAAAGATTCTGAATGAATGAAAAAATAGGTCATGTGTTCTTGTGAGCTATATCTTGTCTGATGGAAGAAGTTAAGTCACTGAGGGTTTATCCTAAGAGCTGTATCTTACCCTGACCTCTTCCTTATACCCCCTTCTCTCGGTTTCCTATCTTCTATGAAGAAGCTTCTCCACCATATATTCCAGATGCCATGATGTTTTGCCCCAGTGTATGGGACCAAGTGATCATGGACTGAACTGAAACTGTGGACCAAATAAATCTTTCCTCCCTTATTCTGTTTCTCTCAAATACCTGCTTACAGAGGTAAAAAGGTAACTAATATAATTGGCTTGTGTGTGTGAGTGTGTGTGTGTGTGTGTGTGTGTATGTGTAGTTGGCATCTAGTAGGTGGAGGTTAAGGTTGCCCCTGAATGTCTTATGGTACAATGTTTGGTTGCCTAGAGTCTGAAGTCAATAGTACTAAGACCATGGAAGTCCAATATGGACTATTTTTCACTTCTCTTGACCCCCAGCAGATTCTCTCTTGCAGTACCTGCACTGTTTGCAGAGGAGTTAGTGCACACCCCAGGGGAAGCGGGGCAGTCCTTGCATTCTGGTCTCAGCACCTATGTTTCTTATGAGAAGCTGATGTCCATGCTGACAAAGATGAATGAACACATTTACAAAGAGAGTTCCCAGAGGTAATCCAGGATTTACTGGGAGCCAGATCCCCACCACATCTTAAAATCAAGGGACAGGTAATAAACTGCATTTATCATTATGAACCTGGGCTGAATTCGAGGACAAAGGAGATCATTTTTCAAGGCTACCTCTTGGGGACACTTTTGGCTCAGGATTTCTGCCAACTTGGAAACATGTGAGTAAAAGTTTTGAGGAATGAGCCTGGATACTGTACAGTCGGTCATTGTGTGGGGTCTGTGGAGCTTAGCTTTGCCTGATAGTTTTGAGTTCTGGCCCCACATTCTGCTGCCTCAATAACTTACTAAAGGGTATAAATTCAACTCAATGTGCCAGCATTTGGCTATGGATTTTCTGAGTTTAACCTCAATCCATATGAATGCCAACCGGCAAGGTAGCTATCACTAGTGTTTTCCTTTTGTGGATAAAGAGACGGAATCCTGTCCCAGGTCACCAACCAACAGAGAACACTGAAATACCATCCCAGCTTCAGGTCTATTGATTAAGTTTTAAACTGGCCACTTAGGCCTGATTTTGTGCCTTAAATATACCTGACTATGCCTTTTGTTTTTGTTCTTAAGTTGTTTTCCAAAAGTTACAAAATGAAGATGTTACAAAGTCATCTTCTCGTTCATCCTAAAGCATATCTAGCAACTTACACATCCCATGGGTAGCAATCAGCTGAGCTTGGATGGTGGCTTCTAGTTTCCTGTGTTGTAGTCATTAGTACCTAACTGGCTCCAGGAAGCATCTGAGAGCTTAACTCCCAGTCAAAAGCATCCTGGCTTGTGGGTGTCTGGAGAAGAGGGCAGTGCTTGTGTGTTTCATGAGTTATGTCATAGCAATATGACTTCCTGGGCATCATGGCTCGATCCACATCTTGAATTTGAGCAGTCCTCTTGGGCAGACGAGTGGGAAAGCTCACAGTTTCTCATTGGGACATGAGGTGCAGAAAAAGTCAAGATTTGTTTAGAAGCCAACATGAAGGCCAGGTCCTCTCTCCAAATCCTTCCCCCGATCTGTAAAACAGGAAGTGTTTTAGAATTCCTGTGGGTATTGTAAAGCTAGATGCCAGGTTCATGTACCGGAAGGTTCAGCTCTAATTCTGCTGTTCAGGGGGAATAAAATCATATAAAGAGCCTGACTACTGAAGAATTTGACTTAACAAGGCTTGTTTATGTCTCAATGTGCCACAGGTTAAAATAACATCATCTTTCTCATCTATCAATAATGTATAAATGTGTGTTAAATTGCTGTGCATGCTTTTAGTCTTGAGAAATGCAGAATAAATGACTGTCCTATAGAGCCTTAGAAGATGCACACCATTACCCTTCCTGCATTAAACATAGAGTTTGCGGGTGTCTTGGGAGGAAAGTCCCAGGGGGATGTTTTCACTTCCTCTACTAAACTCAGTTGGCTAAGAGATAAAGGTCAGAAGCACATTTCTGGATGATGATGGGGCTTCCTGTTACTTTGTCTGCTGATAAGAGAGTACCTGTCCTATGCTGGTTGACTGCTACTTGTCCTAAGATTATACCAACTCTCTACAGCAGGTTTTATTACCTACCACCTCAGATGTGGAAACTGAGGCTCTGGGAGCTTACAAGCTGAAGGTCACAAGCTACAGCAAACTATCATTGGTATTCAAATAGTTTTCTTGGCTCCCAAAAGTTTTCATCCTCCACTTATGTAAATTTGCCAGCAATTTAAATTAAACTATTTGGCCTCCCCAAGAGTACAATTTGGAAAAGATTCATCCATCCCATTTCCTAATTATCCAGTGAAAATCCATGAGTCTCGCAGACTGGAAGCATCTATCATGGTATCAGGCTTGCACTTTGAGAACTCACTGGGGTCAACTTGGTGTAAGCAGGAGGTGAGAAGAGGTAGGGAGTGTCCTATATCCAGGATGCCTCCCGACTACCGGAAAGTCTGTCTCCCCAATGCTCCATTAGTTAGCAAAAACACAGAGAACATCTGCCCAAGTTACTAAATGCTTCAGTTTGCTCCTTACTAAGAAACATTAACCTTTTCTTCAGAGGACCTCAATTAGCAGGAGTCAGCCTGTAGTTAATGAGAGGAAAATGGAGGGATCCCTGAATGAAAGCTCTTTATTTCCATTTCATAGGAATCACGAGTTAAGTAGAAAAACCTTTATTTTTAATTGAAGAGAGAAGGACTGCCCTGCACATATCTCTAAGCTTTAATGGAGATGATGGGGCAGGGATGTGGGTGGACCATTCTGAAGTCTTTCCTTTGAGGTTTGGATGAAAACAGGCAGCATTAAGCGGATTTTTCTTCCTTACTTTTTAGCTCTCTCTGTTTCTGTCTTCACACAGCGCTGGCTTTCCTTAGAGCCTGAGGTTTGATCACAAAAGCCAGGAAAGTTAAATGTCTCAGGAGCAAGATGAGCAGGGGACTAAAGAGCTCAGGGCCCGTGAGTGGGCAGAGATGCAGACCTGATCTCAGACCTGAGGAAAAAGCTTTTTAATTTCCCCAAACTTTGGCTATTCCAAGTTTCCTGCTGAGTGTTTTAAACTTGAATTTGGCCTTCCCATCTGGCAAGATGTTACTCACAAAGGGCAGATAAGGAAGCTAAGTGGACCTGTATTTGAATCTCAGTCTTTCCTGTGATTTGGTTTCTAGGCTCTCACCACACTAGGGTGATCCTGTTCTGATCCACTGAGCATTCTAGTGTGTTTATTTGCTCATTTATTTTAAAGAAGGAAGGATTTGTCTCGGTTTAGGGTTCAAAGGGCTCTAGTGCAATGGGAAAAGAGTAGATTAGCCAGTGCCAGTAGAATCTCCGGATGAATGTTCAGATCTTAGCCAATAAGAAAGTTTATTATTTATTTTTGATAAGCTCTCCCTACGTAGCCCAGGCTGGCCTCAAACTTGCAATCTTTCTTCCCTCACTTAGGAACTGCTGAAATTACATTTGTAAACTACCACACTCAGCTCATGATCCTACTTTCCTACAGAGGCCTTAGGACTGAGAAAAAAAAGGGGGAGGGGATTCAAAAGTTAATTTAGTGGAAGTCTGAGAGAGGTAAAGAAACAAGATTGAGAAAAAAATGTACAAATGGATAGAGTTGACTGATTTGTACAATGAAATATCAGCTTCTGAAATTCTCAGTGGGCTAGTTATACTGTCATTCTTTAAATTATGTTTTTAAAAATATTTATGTATTTATTATGTATACAGTGTACAGCAGAGGACACCAGATCTCATTATAGATGGTTATGAGCCACCATGTGGTTGCTGGGAATTGAACTCAGGACCTCTGAAAGAACAGTCAGTGCTCTTAACCTCTGAGTCATTTCTCCAGCCCAATTATTTTTTCTTATCACATTTATTTATGTGTGTGTTGTGGGGTCCCCAAAACAGCTTGCTCACACAGCTGCAGGCAGCACCAGTTTCAGGAAGAGCTATAAGCTGGTACTACCCAGAGATGGGCCAGAATTGAAATACCTGACAGTCCAAACATCCCAACCATTAGATAAGAGTAAAAAGATTACTAAATGTCCCTGAACTTAGCACACACCTATCCCCTTTCACCAAGACACCCCCAATTCCCAAATATCCTTACCTTCAACCTCTGCTATGATAAAAATGCTTCCCCATCCAGGCCCAAGTTTCTGCGATCATACAGCTTCATCAGATATACAGAGGATCCAAGTTCAAGCTTGCTTAAATAAAGGCTCTTTACTTTTGCATTCAAATTTGGACTCCTTGGTGTTCTTTTGGGGGAACCCTGCAATCTGGACATAATGTGTATATGTGTGTGTGTGCACACATCTGCCACAGCATGCATGTGGAAGTCAGAGGGTAGCATGTAAGGAGTTAGTTTTCTCCTTCCACCTTATGGGTCCTGGGGATCAAACTCAGGTTGTCAGGCTTGGTAGCAAGTGCTTTCACTGCTAAGCATTCTTAAATATGTTTTCTTGTTTTGTCCTTGACTGATCTTGCAATGCTGAAGCTCGGAGAGTTTAAATAGTTTGCAAAAACCACATATTTCAGGTAGCACAGTTGGGAACCACACCAGGTAATAAATCCCCACAGTCCACATTTATTGTATTATAGACAGCCCACTGTAAGGAAAAAAAACCTGGTCCTTGTTTCTGCGGTTTCTGCAGCTGTGTTCTAGGTACCATTACTTCAAGACACAGAAGCTATG
Organism: Sigmodon hispidus; assembly: GCA_004025045.1. Classification (NCBI taxonomy): domain Eukaryota; kingdom Metazoa; phylum Chordata; class Mammalia; order Rodentia; family Cricetidae; genus Sigmodon; species Sigmodon hispidus. Next base: position 104,003 of record PVIH01002578.1, read on the forward strand.
TATCTCTACTCACGAGCTGTTTTACCATGATGGTACTGAATGCTGGTGAGTGTATGCAGCAAACAGACTCTCTTGTCCTGGGAGGGAGGGAATGATAAAATGAGCCACTTGGCAGAGTCTATGTCATTTGAGCTGATCACACATCTGTGACACAGCCATTCCACCACCGTCTACTCCAGAAATATAAATATATGTGTAAGGAAAAGTCACTGTGGAGAAGCTCATTTTAACCCATAATGCCAATTTAGGGAAATGGCTAAGTTGGGAAAGTACTTTGATTGTAAGCGTGGGGATCTGAGATTGAGTCCCAGAACCCATGTAAACAAAAAGAGGGCACGGTGGTGTGTATTATAATCCCAGTGCAGGGGTGGCGGGATGTGGAGAAAGGTGGAACCCAGGTTTCACTGGCAGGACAGCCTAGCATACATGGTGAATGCAAAGCCTGTGAGAAACTTTGTCTAGAAAAGAATCAAACAAACAAACAGCGCTGTTAAGATGGCTGAATAGGCAAAGAAATTCCCCACCTGGATTCAATCTGTGGGACCTCTATAGTGGAAGAGAAGAGTTTCAAAACTTGTCTTCTGTCTTGAAATAAACCGTAGACAAACAAAAAATAAACAAACGCACCTCAGACCCCCAAGCAATAGATGGGCACTTGAAGAATGATATGCCTGGCTGTGTCTATCAAGAGGAGAATATGTAAATAAACTATTGAATAATCTTAATGAAATAATTTTTAACAACAAAGAGTCATAAACTGGCAACATTCAGAAAACATAAAGGAACTTTAAAATCATATCCATGGGAAAGAATTTTTTCATGAAAGAACATATGTGCATAGTTTCATCTCTATGGGTTTCAAGAATGAATTAGTTTGTGCACACAAATCCAGGGTGGTACTTGGCATAAGGATTGGCATGTGGGACTGTCATGGCTGCAATTCTAGTTTATGTCCTGTCAAGTGACAGGTGTTTGAGTTACAGAGCTAAATGCCTTGCTAGTGCTGCCACAGCAAAAGTGCACAGACCATGTAACTTGGACAATCGAGATCTACTCAATGGCTGTTCTGGAGGTTGGAAGTTAGTGATCAAGATGTGGTAGGCCTGGCTCCTGCAGGGCTGTGAGGCAAAGCCTGTGTCCAATCTTCTTCTCTAGCTTGAGAATGGCTTGTGTCTTCTCTCTGTGTGTCCATGACCTTTCACATGGCTTCCTCTGTCTATCTGTGTGTCTGTGACCTGACCTCTTTTTTAGTAAGTACAGCATATGTATTGGATTAGGACCCTTCCTAATTATGGGTCAAAGTGTTACTTATCTCTTTTGAAAGATCCTCAGGGACCCCAGCCCCAAGAACTCACGCACAAGTCCCAGGCTGTAAATGACACGAGGTAATTTTAATACACAGGCACCTGTGGGCAATCAGCAGCTTCAGCTAACTGAGCGCACGTACAAAGAACACTCTCTCTTATTTATACAGTGAGAGCCTATCAGCTTAAACATGAGGACATATCTCATATCTCATTAGCTACTTTGAACTACATATAAAATTCTGCTGAGGGGTGATGTAATAAGGTTCAATTTTGGGGCAAGGTTGTAAAGTTTTTGATCCTGGAAGTGCTGTGAACATCTGGTTTGTGTTAAGATAGACACTCCCAGTCTCTTCACCCTTCCATGGCCTTCCTTATCTTTTTAAGAAACCTTGACTGATATACTGAGGCTTTGCCCGCAGGATGATTCCCAGCTAATTGGCCTTGTGAAAATTTTGAGGTTGGGGTCTTTCACTTTAATGATCTGTCTTCCTATCATACACTGCCACATGCTAGAATGTAATGATTTCAATGAGTGATATGAGTGTGTGTGTGTGTGTATGTGTGTGTGTGCGCGCGCGCGCACAAGTGCGTGCCCAGGTGCTCTGCACATGTATTTGTATATGGAGATTAGGGGAGGATATTAACTTTCTCCATTGAGCAAATATCTCTCATCTATCCTGGAGCTTGCTATTTGGCTAGGCTGGCTGGCTAACAAGCCCAGGATGTTCCTGTCTCTTGCCCTCAGTGCTGGGATTACTGGAGTACAAGTGATTATGTCCAAGATTTTCCATGGCTGTTGGAGATTTGAACTCAGGTACTCACGTTTGTGCAGTGTGCACAAAGCCATCTCCCCACCCCCAATTTATGAATCCCACAAATATATCCTTATGATTTTTACAAATGGCATGTAAAACTTTTCATCATATGGAAAACAAAAGTACAAAGAGATATTGATTTGAAGTTAATGATATACACGCAGAAGCACTTAGAAATGCATTATGTTTTGTCATTTACTTTGAAATGATACAGAAAATTAGATAGATCTAAAGATACAGAGATACATAATAGAACAAATATATCATCTAAATGATAGATTTTATGTGGTAAGGGCTGGGACATAGTCCAGGTGGCAGAGCACATGCCTAGCATGCACAAAGCCTCTGAATTTAATCCCTGTTATTGCACAGACTGGGTACAATGGCTCATGCCTGTAACCCTAGCAGTTGGTAGGCACACAGGAAGCTTACTGAAGCTGAAGGTCATGGGAGCCGAAATGATGACTCAGAGTGTAAAAGCACTTAGTGCTCTAACTGAGGACCTGGGTTTGCTTCCCATAGCAAGCAGACTGACAACTATCCATAGCTCTAGTTCCAGAGGATCTGATGCCCTCTTCAGAGCTCCAAGGGCACCAGCCATGCATGTGGGGCACATACACACACATAAACAAAACAGTCATCATTAAAGATAAATAAATAAAAATCCTTTAAGAGGGAAAAGGTCAAGATCATTCTCCTCTATCTGGTGAGTTTGTGTTCAGCCTAGGAGACATGAGATTTGGTTTCAAAACCAAAAATAGCCCACCATCCATGCACACACACTAACTAACAAAAGTAGTGTGGTGAGTGTATGTATGGATAATCACTGTGAAATTCCTTTATTTTTGCTGCTTTAGAACTTTTATAATAAAAATACAAGTGTACTAATGGATTACCTACTGGATAGTAGGTATGGAGTGAGGTGATGGGGGGCTGAAGGATGTATACAACAAATAAATAGCCTGCCCTCATAAAGCTTACTCCATGGAACCATTGGCTGGAACTATTGGTCTCAGAGTCATATTCAGCTGATGCACTCATTTACCAATTAATCAGACCCAGCCTGTCTTGGTGACTGCCACACATTTCATAGTTAGCTGCTCAATAAACATGGATCTGTTGGCTTTATGTCTTTCCTCAAATGATGAATTCTTCAGCAGCTTTTAGTTGTGCAAAGATAAATCACTCATGGTCCAAGTGGTAAGCCACAGAAATAACAGCAATTTATAGACGCACCCCAGGAGTCCCTTGTGAGAACTCCTCCAGTATTTATGAGGTGGAATGACGAAAGTTAAAAGCAAGGACCAGAATGGAAGCTTTATTTTATTACCCACTGCACACCACAATAGAACCCCACATGGAAATGTTTATTGGGAATCCAGATTGTTAGGAAGCCAGCAAGACAAGACATTTATCACGGGCAGGAAGCAGACGATCCCCACAAAACTGCAGTGATATTTTTAATACTGGTTAAGCATTTCTCAGTTGGAACAAAGAGATATTTTTTTCAATCTTTTCAAATAAGTTCCCGGCTTATAGTGCAAATCACTGCAGTGACTCCAATAGAATAATGGAGAACTCCACTGACGATTATGTGAGGGAAGTATGGGAAACACGTTATCTTAGTTATTTTGTGATGCTGTGATGAAGTCTCTTGAAGAAGTAACTTCAGAAAGAGGGTGTTTTGGTTCACAGTTCATGCTGGCGGAGTCAGGACTTTTGAAGCAACTAGTCACACTGTGTGTGCAGTTAGGAAGAGAAGCAACTGGTCACACTATGTTTGTAGCTAGGAAGGGAAGCAATGGTCATACTGTGTATGCAGCTAGGAAAAGAAGCAATGGTCACACTGTGTGTGCACTTAAAAGAGGAGAACAGAGAACATTCACGTTGTACTCCTTTCCTCCCTTTGCACAGTCAACCCAGGTTCAGGGAATGATCCTCCTTGACATGGACATGGGCACCATCTATAGTTAAGTTTTGGTTGAATAAATACAATAGAAGGAGATATTCTGCTGACCAGGGTTCAAATGCTTTCTCATGAACAATTGTGCGTCTGGCTTTGTCCTAGAATGTTGTCATCATTTAGTGCTGCCTGCTCTGTTGTTGGGCTAGAGGCATGACAGTGCATGGCTTCTGGTAAAAGAGCCCCAGACAGAGATCCAACACTTCATACCCTGTTAGTTGGGAGGAGTTGTTCTCATTAATTTTGACAGCAAATTCCACCTGTTTCCCTTTGCTGTCATTCCTTCAGCATATTGCTAATTCTTGGTGCTCAGTAGGGATTTGTTAAATCAAATTTTAAAATGTTCTTTGTTTAGTGATTAATTAGTATGTTCAACATGGTGTTATGCTTCGAGCTGTGCATGGAGAACAGGAGAGAGCTCCCATCAAAGTGTGTGTGAGGAAAAACTAGCTTGCACCCGATCCCATGGAGCTTGTCCTTTGCTCTGCAGATAGCTGTGAAGCCCTGGGAAAGTTGTTCCAGATTTAACTCAATGACTGAGTCTGTGATTCACCTTTTGGAATCTTCTTTGCTTCTCACAAGGCTGTCTTTGTTTTAGGTCAAGCCTGAAGAGAAATTGGTTGCTTAGATGTCACGCGTGATAATGTTATACCCTTGCTCTGTTTCTTCCGGTTTCTTTCCAGTGGTCTCGAGGGTCCACATGGCAAGAAGAGGAAATGTGTATAAAGCTTATTTTATTTTTCTCATGCTGAGATGTTCAACATGATCACACTGTGGCAGGATCCTGCTGAAGAACTCTACCCAAAGTCTCCATCTCTGTAATGCTGGGGACAGGCCCGGTTTCCTCCCAGTCTTCTAGAAAGTTCTTCCTCCAGGCAACAGTTTTCCATTGTACACTTGAAGGGTCTGTCTGTACCACTATTCTGCAAACTCTAGCTCTTTGCATTCACATCCATTGTTTTAAGCTATGCCATGAATTCAGGCGGTTTCCTTTTACTACTCCCAGACCTCAGATGACACTCTTCAGGCATTTAACTGATAATAGATAGATTTCCATAGTAACCCTCCCTCATCTAGCAAAACAGCCCTTTGACTGTGGGCCTCCCACCATTTCAGGCTTTTCTATACTGAGTCCCTATTTAATTGCTGCTGAAAAATAAAGTTGCAGAGCTCGATAGGAACTTCATCCTGCTCTCATTTTGTGTGTGTGCTCTTGTTCCCCATTTGTGTCACACACACCCCCGCCCCCCATTCAGGTCTACGTTGAAAACCCCAGGGCATCATTGTGCTTTGAAAAGTAAACTGTTTTCTAGAGGCTCATTCTAGAGGCTCATGCATTTGAACACTGGACCCTAAGCAGTGGTGGTGCAATTTGGAAACCTTTAGAAGGTGGAGCCTCACTGTAAAAAGTGGGGCTCCCAGGGGCAGGCCTTGAATATATATATACTGACTCCCCTTCCTGACTCCAGATGCAGGGTAACCAGCTATTTCATGTCTGCTAAAATGTCTTCTTGGGCTGGAGAGATGGCTCAGTGGATAAGAGCACCGACTGTTCTTCCGGAGAACCTGAGTTCCATTCCCAGCATCTACATGGCAGCTAACAACTGTCTGTAGTTCCAAGATCTGACAACCTTATACAGTCATGCATGCAGACAAAACACCAATTCACATAACAACAACAACAAAAAAGATGTCTTCTTAAACCAAGTGGTAAAACAAGCCTTCCCTTCCTACAGCTGCTACGGTCAGTCACTGTGTCACAGCAATGAGACAAGGAGGTTATAGAGCTGACTCACAGCTCTGACAGCATCGAATACCCTTCTCCACATCTCCTTCTTCGGTGGCTTCCTGAGGGATCTGTCATGACAGGAAAATTCACACACTGAAACATTTTATTCCCATTTTCCCAGAAGTCACTGCCCTTCATTATCTGCTGCCCATAGTTTTTAAGATCATTGAGTTGTACATCTCTCTAGGTTTATATAGCTATTTCAAATGTCAAGGTAGAGATCTTTAGGACTATATTTTAGCCCCTTAGAAGTAGACCCAGGCCCAACACTGTGAGTCTTTTCTGGTCCATAAATTCCCACACATGAAAGGATGATAGGATTCACGCTGGCTTGATTGGTTTTATTTAAATAATGGACTTTATAAGCTTTTAAACACACATGTGCGCACACGTACAGGCACAGGCACCCACTCACGCACGCACACCTGTAGGAGCAGTCTCTGTTCCTCTACTGGAAGGAAACACTGTGGTCCACTTGTCCTGTCCATGAGCTGCTTACAACCACACCCTGAGGCCAGGTTTTACTTTTTGTGACAAAAGCTTTGAACAATGCAGAGCCTTATGGTTTAAGGCAGCCACCTTTCCATTCTTGCCTTTCTGTATTGATCTATAGAACAGAGGAAGAGGGATGTACATGGAAAGCTGTGGGTTTGAACCCTAGGTCTGCTAGTAGCTGTGTGACCTAGGCAACTCACTTGGCTTCCTCTGTGAAAATGGGGAAAAAATGACTTTCTGGTAGAGTGGTTGAGGATTTCAAAGGAGCAATATTATTCTTTCCTTACATACCTAGAACATAGCCAGGTACTCAACAGATAGTTCTTATTTTGAAGGACCCTGGGCTCTAGGGCCTGACCCAGGCATTCAGTTCAAATACTCAGCAGAGTACCCCCTATGAGAAAAACAAACTAAATGGCCATAATCAACTCAGGTGATCATTAGGACATGATGGTTGAACCTGTGGTAAAAATACCAGACATTCCAAGCAGAATAAAGCTGTGCCCAACACCTGGTTGTAAAGAGATAAAACCCTTAAGAGCTCTCGGAGAAGTCCCCAGCTGTGTAATCAGTCTTGTGATTATAGTGTAACCTTTAGATGACCGATCATGCATTGCCCCAGTTGCTATGGTAATTTTGTGATTTTTAGCCTTTAAAAGGGATGTGGGATTGTTAATCAAGGCTACTCCCTTGCTCCTGAGGCAGGGAGGTAGCCCGCCTGTACGGACTAAATAAATCCTCTTGCTATTTGCATCAACTGGACTGGAGTCTGGGTTCTTGGGGCCCCCCTTCCCGAGGAGAGTATACTGAGTCTGGGGTCTACCAATTTCTATGATAACTCGTAAGGAGAAGGGCCCTCTTACCACCAATCCTGGGGAGTTGTCTGACTCAGAGAGTGGGTAGACTGCCTCTGGGCTTCCTGACCTCATTAGCAGTTTCTTGCAAAGCTTGTCTTAGCAGTAATAACGGCCAAGTGGTGGGGAGGGATTTGGATCTCCCCTTCTCTTGAGGGCAGGTATCCAGACACAGCCCAGAAGGGAGTACCCTCTAGCCAGGTAAGGATGCTTTCTTGCCACAAAACCTTGGCAAAGCTGGGAGGTTTTAATGAACTCAGCTGGATTGGATGGCCCAGCTCCTGAGTCAGCTGTCCCAAGTGTCAGTGGCGTGGCTAGAACTTCCTCCAGTTTAGCTCTTCCAGTGTTAACTTATGCTCATGGAAAGAATGATAAACACAGTCATAAGAGTATCAGCTTCCACATGCAAACTCCCAGCTGTGTGTATTCTAACCAGTAGCTGTTGAACTCATTCTTTCAACTAGCACTTTTGTATATAGATTTGTTTGTTTGGGTTTTTGTTTTTTTAGGAGGACTACTGGTCAGCTCTGTTCCTCTAGCTGGTTCCCAAATAACTACATATAGACTTATTAATTATAAATGCTTGACCAATAGCTTAGGCTTGTTACTAATTAGCTCTTACAACTTAAATTAACTCATATTTCTTAACTACATTCTACCAAGTGTCAGTACCCTTTTCAGCATGGCATGCTTATTTTCTGCCTCTGCCTGTCGACATCATCCTCTTTCTTCCATGTGCTCTTTTTGTCCACAAGGCCCGCTCAACCTCTACCTCCCTAGTTACTAGCCATTTAGCCCTTTATTAAATCAATGAGAGCAAGAAATAATCACAGTGCATAATAGGATTGTTCCAGTTCCCTCATGGTTACTCTAAATAAATCAAATTATGTGATTTCCTTTTTATTAACACTCCTTATAAATCACCCATTAGCACTGGAATAAAACCCCAACTCCATACCCTGTCTCAAAATTCTTATTTGATTTACCCTTTGTCTTATCATTCTGCCCCTTGAGTTCTATGGTTTTTGAAACAAACCCCTTCTTACACTTGTCTGTTCCTAATTCCTGGCACAATCTTATAATTTCTGTGTGATTTCTTGGACTTATCCTTTGGGTCTTACTCAGTATGATTTATTTTTTATTTTTATTATTGCATTTGCTTATTTATCATATGTGTCTCTCTGTGTATGACAGTGTGTATGTATTTCATAGTGTGTGTGTGGGGGGGTCAGTTTTCTCTTTCCATCATGTGTGTCCTGGAAAGTTCCTTTACTCTTTTGCTGACCAAGTGTTAATTGTTTTAACAGAGACTCTTTGAATCTCCTGATGTGACAGAGATTGTGTTATTAGAAGCCATGATTGTTTTCAAGGTGACAAAAGTAAGTTGAAAACAAAGGCCCCAAAGCTGGGGAAAGGTGGATTTCCACCTGTGAACTGAGAGCAAATGATGTCCACTGTTTTATATGAGGCTGCAGATTTATTGGGGCTTCTTTGGGGCAAAGTCATTTTAGGATCAAATTGATGAATTATTATTATTATTATTACTTTTAAAAAAAATCTCCTCTAGTTTTTTTTGCAATAGTTACAATTAATTTTTTTTTAAAAAAATGTAAGTCATAATATTCTGAGATAGTATATTAGCTAATTTTCTTACTGTGGCCAAAGAAAAGCAACTTAAAGAGAAGAAGAGGTCACATGGCTTCACAGCTTGAGAGTCCAGTCCCTCATGGTAGAGAAGGCATGTGGCAGTACTGTGAGGCATCTGGTCACAGCACATCACTATAAGGAAGCAGAGGGGCTTGAATTAGTTGCTCAGTCACTTTTCTCTTTTTAAGTAAGTCTGGACTTCACCCCTGGAATGTGCTGTTCAATTCAAGGTGGGTCTTCCCATCTTAGAGAACCATATCTAGAAACTCCCTTACAGGCATACCTACTGGTGTGTCTCCTAGGGGATTCCAGATCTTGTCAATCAACAGTCAGTGTCAGCAAAGTAGTGGGTTTCATTGTGACACTTTTATGCATATGCATCCTTATAGTTTATTAGGAAAAAGTCTGTGCTCACTTAAAACTTCGCCAATCCCCAAATTTGAAAACTCACCAATCTCTGAGCTCAGGATCTCACCTATCTCAAGCAGCTATCTACTTCTCAATAGAGCAGAGTCAGCCACCCTCCTGTGTTCTTCTCAACAAGTCTCTTGTATTGAGGTTTTTTGTATGGTGATTTTCCTAGGCTCCTGACTGCCAGATATCTTTCAGTCTGAGCTATAATGCTTGCATTGGGAAACCTTTCCCCTTAAAGATGCAGAACAGTCTGTCTTCCCAAATCGAACCTCCTTCACTCGGACTGATGCCCTTTGAATATCCTTCCATGAGATACACTCAGAAAGTATTCAAATAGGTGTAAGCAAACTTCCACAATGTAAACCTTTTTCTGCAGGCTAGCATCTCTATCACTTGTCTGTTATCGACAGAATCTCAGACAGCTTATGCTGTAAAAAGCCAGAAATTGCCAACATGAGATATGCCTGCTTTCTAAAGCAGTTTATGACATAAAACGGGGTAGCATTTTCCCACCTCAGGTCAATCCAATGCAGTGGGAGAAACAGGCTTGGGGGTCCAGGCACACATAACATTTCACTGTCTTCCAGGCCTTCACAGTGAAACGTGCACCCTCCCTAGCCTGAATAAAATCTGGTCACTTCTTCTTGTCTTTCATCATGCTCAGATATGACTTGGGCTTTGGCCATCAGTGTCCAATATTTAGAGAAGAAAGGTATCTATAAAGTGCCCTAGTTTTTCTGAGGAATCTTCCAGAACCACTGGGTTCTGTGGTGGGAGGAGAGAGAGGGCACAATGGGTTGAAATGAGGAATATCCAGGTCCAAAGCTCTGGGCACCCTTACCAGGTTTGCACTGATGACCCATTTCAGGGATCCAGTGCCACATGAGGAGATAAACCTGAGGGTATAGCTGTGAAGCAGCTAATAGACTGAGGTGTTGTTGGTTGTTCTTAACTCATTAGAGGGGCCACCATCCAGCTCCTAAATAAATCATACATGGAGGCTTTTTTAACTATTATAAATACCTAGCCTTAGCTTGGCTTGTTCCTAGCTAGCTTTTCTTAACTTTAAATTATTCCATCTACCTTTTACCTCCAGGCTTTTGCCTTTTTTCTTCTTACTTCTATAAATCTTACTTTCACTTTTACACTGTGGCTGGCTTGGTGGCCGGCCCCTACTGTCCTCTTTTCCTTATTCTCTTGCTCTTTCTTCCTCCTTTTCCTCCCAGATTTCTCCTATTTATTCTTCCTGCCTGCCTTCCCTGCCTATCCTATCTCCTGCCTCACTATTGGCCAATTAGACCATTGAGTGTTTTAGACAGGCAGAGTAACACAGCTTCACAAGAGTTAAGCAAAAGCAACATAAAAAAATGCAACATATCTTTGCATTATTAAAACAAATGTTTCACTGCATAAACAAAAATAACACATCTTAGAATAGTATTCCACAACACTGAGGTCTTTCAGGTAGGAAGACTTACTGAATGTGGCTCTGATCCTCACCCATATGAAAAAGAGACAATGAGCTGAAGTGGGGCTGGGAGGTTGGGCATGCCCAATGACTGCTGCCACCTTAGTTAAAGCTAAAGCTGTGTTCTTTTAAGAAAGGTTGCTCTCTGCTTTTGGTGTTGCACATATCTGTGGTGATATATTATATATTTAATAAAACCAGTCTGAAATATAGAGAACAGATCCACCCACAGTCAAGCCAGAAGGGTCAGAGAGTGATAACTCAATGCCTTTAATTCCAGCATGGGAAAGATCGGAATGGTGGCCTATGCCTTTAATCTCATAACTCCAGAGGCAGAGGTCTTTCTGTGTTTCTGATAGTTCAAGGCTTAAATACCAAACAGTAGTAGCTCATACTTTTAATCTCAACTCTAGAATATGATGCAGAGTTGAACCCAGAAGTCAAACAACTGGGCAAAGAAGATATTTAAGGCAGGCAGCATACCCTGCTCTTGGTACCCTCCAGGATTTCCTGTTACAACCAATGCGCAACATCCTTGAGATATGCAAAGCAAAACCATAGCTGCAAATGTGTTAGAATATTTAAAATTAAAAGATTTAACATGAGATGTGTCTGGTGGCTGCACACTTGTAACTCCAGTTTATGGAAGTCAAAGGCAGGAGGATTTTTTATTTCAAAGATATCCTGGGTTACATAACAAGACCTACATTGCAAAACAAAAGAACAAGTAAACAACACATTAACGTTTGAAGAGAATGTAGACACGATGGAACTGATACAATCATTTTGGAAAAGTATATCAGTTAAAATTGTTAAACACTTCTTATATAATACACTAATTCCATTCATGGTATTTTTCCAAACTGAAATTAAAGTGAAAATGCATGGGTATTCATAGCAGCTGTATTTATAATAGTCTCATCCTGAAAACAGCTAAGATGGCTATCCACAGATGTATGGAAGAACAGCTGTGACATCATAATCTGCAGTTCCAGGGAACATCCTAGTATGATATGTGACAACAGATGGATCTCAAGAACATTCAATGTTAAAAAATTGTAAATACTATGTGACTCATTTATAAGAAATTCTAGAATGGACAGAACTTTCCCATGACAATAGTGTATCAGTGATTTCTTGGGGTGGAGAGTACTCATTTCAAAGGAATACAGAAGTTTAGGGTGCTGGAATATTCTATGTCTTAATGAGAGTAGTTACTATCCAGAGAATACAATTAAAAACAAAATGCCCTCCAATTCATAAAAATAGAAGAGAAAGAACAGTTGCATTGCTGAATAATCATTGAGCCTGAGAACAGTGAGAAGGAAAGACGGGGAGAAGTTCAGGACCTTTTCACAGCTCATGAGGTGAAGCCCATTCTGCATATTCTCTAGATAGGGTCCCCAGTCACTAAAGATAGAGGGTGCTGCATTTGTCTCCCATGATTCCAGATTCCCTTGGTAATTGAGGTTTCCATCTGCATTTGCTAATTGGTTTCATCAAAGGTGAAACAAACATCTCAGATGTCCATGACAGGAGGCAGTTTTATGATTTAGAGCTAGGTGTCAGTTGTGACTTGGATTCAGATTCTTCCCCTCTGTGTCCTCACATGGCAAAAGGAGTAGTCAGTGGTTTTTTTTTTTAACATATACATACATTTCAAAGAGATAGGAAGGACTCAAAATTAGTTGGTCCTCTGTGTCTGCATATTTCCTGTCCAGGAATTTAACTAGCCATATATACATTTTTTTCTTGTCATGATTCTCTAAATATTAATTTAGACAGCACTTTGGCAGCATGACCATTAAGAAAAATAGCAATAGTATACTTACCTTAGGGTCTATGACCTCTCTAGACAACACTTTTCACCATAATTATAGTACCAGGCATGAAATTCCTTACTACGGAGCAGACGTCAAATCATATCAGAAATCAGTTACCTATGACAATCATGTCACTATTTTGCTACTGGTACAGCTTGTCTGTAAAATAGGTAGCATTTTGGGGTCTAGCATTGGGTAAGACCATGGATGTCTCCACTTTCTCAGGAGCCCATATTGCACCTCCTGGTACTATACAAGCTAACAGGCAGTGAGGAACTTTTGTGATCAGTCGGAGACTGATTTCTCTATGTCCGCAGCCAAGTGTGCAGTGGCTTTGGCAGTGATGTCTTATGCTATAGTTCTTATAGGTAACCAATGGCAACAGTGTGGAGCATCTTCAGGTGCACTACCTCCTGAGGATCTGTTGGCAGGTGATAGTTCCCAGAAAGGGAGAATCATTTTTTTTTTTTATTGGAGGATGTAGCCAATAATAGGATTTCTATGCTCCAGTGGATGGCTTGACCCCTTTGGACATATGAGCAGCAGTAACTGGGCTTAGGGGGTTATAAGAAAAAAAAGAGCAATTAAAAAGGATGTGTTGAAAAGGTGGAGTAGGAAGTTGAGAAAGGAGGATGGAGGGTAAATATTATATCTCCTTCTTTGAAATTTTCAAGAATAAATAAAAAATGATGTGAAACAATTGTTTACATAGTAGTTACATGGTATTAGATGTTCTAAATAATCCTGTGGTGATTTAAAGTGTAAGGAAGTGTGAGTATAGGGTAATTGTAAGTATTACACAATTTCACAGACAGACATTTCTTTGAGGAGTGTGTTATTTGGGACAGAGTAGGGAAATCCTTGAACCAGTCTCTCACAGACACCAAGGAATTCCTACACAAGTTTTCTAGAGTAAATGGCACATGAAAACGGATGGAGGGGAAGCCTCTTTGTTACTTTCAGCAGGGAGCATGAAGCTTCTTATTTTTTCGTTTGCATTTGCCTTCATAGAAGTTTTTACATTAAGGTCTAAGTTTCTCTGTGTGCCTCTTCATATATGTACATTATGCCTAAAGTGATGAATTAAAGTATGTCCTTATCTCCTAGAACACTTCTTGCTTCTTCACAGGCACTAAAGAAAGCCCCTGTACTTTCCTTGAAACATTCACAGATTTCTCTCAGTTATTTTTTTTTGCTGTCATAACAGCATAAAAAAACATTATTGCTGGGTTATACCCAGGTTAATACAACTCATATTAAAGAAATCCTCTTAAATTTTGGTGATAAGAGAGCCTAATTTCTCCCAGGAACAGAAAGAATGCAATTCAAAGGGAATTTACTAAAGAATATTAAAGTAATTTAATACCTGCCGTCCTGAGAAGCATATTTAAGCTGAGGACTTTTTTTTTCCTCCTACCCTTTCCTACCCAAAATAGTAACTGAGCATCCACCATGTCCTAGATTTTTCTAGCCACTGAAACTATGGTGAAAAGCACAGGCATGGTCCCTGCCCTCATGGAAGTTACCCTCTGGCAAGGCAGTGGGCGATTATACTAATACCTGTTTATTATTGAAGACTCCATAGTCTTTATGCATAAAAAGCTTGATTTACTTCTAGTGATGCTGGTTATAAATGGCTGTAGAAATGTTGGCAATGGAGCCCTGATGGAGAAAGAAGAACAGTTGGGTCCATGAGGAAAGACCTGGTCATAGCCTAAAACCCTCAGGCATCACAAGTCAATTTGGAGTTCTGAGATACGTTTTAATTTTCTCTGGGTTTTCAGACAACTCACAATGAAGTGGCCATACAAGTCACTATGATGTGCTTGTGTTACTTTTGTAACTTGAATATTTCTGGTCTTGGGGATACATTCGTAATCTGTCAAAATAAACTCAGAAAAAGGTTGCTCACTTCTTCACATTGGGATCAGAGGCATTGGAGACTTACCCTGTATGTGTGTGTGTGTATGTCTCATGGGACAGGAACGTGATTTATAAAGAGTGCAGATGCATAACCATCACCATGACCTGACATGTCTTATACTTCTTTTCGTTTGTCACATAGATTAATCTGGACGTGTCATTTAAATGCAACAGCTATGTTCACTCTTGGTGTAGGGAGGGGTGGTATAGAGGAGGTGTCTTTTCTCTAGCCTTCGAGAGGAGCTTTACTGAGCTTTTTCTCTACCTTCAATTTGCTTGGGTTTTAATATTTCATGATTGCTAAAAGATGTTTATTGTTTTAGAACCCTTTAAAATTTGGAAGTGTGAATGGTGGTGGTACCCATTCCTGAGCCAGGTCACAGATGCAGTGGAGCAAAAAAAAGGCCCCAGTTTCTCATTGTGTATGTGTGTGTGTGTGTGTGTGTGTGTGCATGGGTATGTGGTGTTTGTGTGTGTGTGGTATGTGTGCATGTGTATATGGTGTTTGTGTGTGTGGTATGTGTGTGTATATATATGATGTGTATATGTGTGTGTATATGTGTGTATATATGTGTGCATGTGATGTGTGTGTGTATGTGGTGTCTATGTATATGTGGTGTGAAAGTGTGTGTATATGTGATGTGTGTGTATGTGATGCGTGGTATGTGCATGTGTATGTGGACAGTAGGAGTCTTCCTCAGTTGCTTTTGTCATAGTTATATTCTGTTTGCTGATAACAAAATGAACTTGGAAGAAAAAATGGTTTATATGGCTTATGACTCCAGGCTACAGTTCACCACTTCAGGAAAGTCACGGCAGGACCTCAGTAGCTAGTCTCTCCCACAACCAAGAACACAGTGATAGCTCTCCACCCATTTCTCTACTAGTAAGAAATTGGGACCTAGACCCAGGAAGTTGTACCATCAACTTCTGAGCTGCATCTTCACATAAAATTAATGAAAACCCAAACAGCTGCCCACAGACTGACCGGATCTAGACAGTCCTTCACTGAACTCTTCCAAGCTGATTCTAGACTGGGGCACTCTGACAACTAACATGAACCCTCACAGCTCTTCTCCTTGCTTTTTTTATATCCTATTTAAAGTCATTGAAAATATTCATAATTGCTATTTTGAGGTCTTGCATTCAGCTACATTGCTTTCCCAGGCCCTATTACAGTGTGTTGCTGGCCTCTGGAATAGGCAGGTTATCTTGGTTGTTGGTGTTTGTGTTTTGTGCTGGCATCTAGGCATCTGGAGTTAGATTGTTTGAGGTTTTTCTTGGTGTTGTCTTTGTTGGGTGAGTGTCCTGTTCGTCGGTTGCAGTTGCCACTCTAGGTCCCAGCCAACTGTGGTGACTGCGGGGTCCCTGGTAGAGAGCTGCTCTGTGGTTCAGAAGAGGGTCACAGAGGAATGCAGATGATGTAGAAGAAATGGGATGGTGGGAAAGAATGGTGGAGACTCTAGGTCTGCACCAGAGGTCAAGTCCCTAGGGGAAGAATGTGGGCTGGGAGGAAACTCCTTATTTATTTATTTATTTATTTATTTATTTATTTATTTATTTACTTACTTATTTATTTACTTATTTACTTGTTTGTTTGTTTATTCATTCATTCATTTATTTATCTATTTGTTTATTTTTGTATTGGCAGAATCTCTCCTTAAACCTGGGACTCACTAATCTGGCAGAATGGTTGGCCATCAGGACTGAGGGACCCTCCTGTCTCTGTCTTCCCTTTCTAGAATTACAGGATCACTATGCCGTGTCCTCTTCTTTTTGGAGTGGTAAGGATGGAGTTGATGTCCACGCTGTCCTCAGTTGTCCATTCTATGGGGGAGGAAGGTGGCTTCCGAGACTTGGAAAGCTCCTGAAACCTTTAAGACTGGAGCCTTTTCAGGGGCCAAGAAAGCAGCAAATAATTGCTGAGGGAGAGGAGGTTCCCATGGGAATTCCCTGTAAATTGTGCAGGGAGGAAGTGTTCCTTAGTCATCACTCATACTGGGGTTGGGCTTTTCCGTGATTCAGCTGCCTTTGAGTTCCTCATGTTCCTGGCCAGCAACTCTTTCCTCCATTTCTGTAAGGAACACCAAAAGACTCATCCATTCAATAGACTAGGTAGATTATTGGTCTGGAGTCTGCTCCCCAGATAGGTGAGGAGACATTTGTTTCTGTCTCCGCAGGCAAAGTGATGCAGTAGTAGATATGGCTGGCTTTTCTCCCCATGTCTTCTTTCCCATTCTCTTCATCCCTGATGGTTGGCTCTTTTGGTGAATTAACTTCTCTGTTTTATTTTTTTTCCTCTAGTAACCTACTTCTTCTTTTAATCCTAAGTGATAGTTTTAAAATGCAATTCTAAATTGCAGCCTGTTTCAAGTGTGCTGTTTCTGGGTATATGGAAATTTGTTCTCACTCAGATGCTGTCCATAGGAGAAAGAATGGAATTTCCAGGTGAACTTGGAAATCAGCTCTGGAAGAAATGCTTTCTCCTGGCCTCTGTGGATCAACTCTAAGCACCATTTTGGTTTGCCGTAACTCCTGGTGAGCCTTTTTGCTTGCCCATCTTTCCCAACCTTTTAGAGATGGACTTGGAATTTGTGATCTTTCTGCCTCAGCTTCCCGAGACTGGGTTTACAGGTATACACCACCTATTCTGGACCAGCAGTATTTGATAAAGACTGGGTTCCAGTAGTGGGTAGAGAGATGTTTACTTGGAATGGAATAAGGGAGAAAGAGACCCTTGTGCATGCCACTTTGGAAAATATGAAAAATTTCAAAGCAGAAAAAAATAATACTTAAATATAACACAAAGAAACATCCACTCTGATATTTTTTAAAAATATCTTTTCTATACAGTTCAGACAAAAGCAATGTGATTTTGCATTCTAATTATTTTGCTAGTCATTGTGAGGCAAGTCTTTTCTCCAAAATTAAAATGCTTATACCCCCAACCTGTCACATTTCCTGGCTTAAACAGTGTCATATGACAGGGTGGTTGGGTTGTTTTTTTTATTTCCTATATGATAAGTAACATTGTACACAAAACTTTGAATTTCAGAATATTTCCCAATGATTTTTCTAGTGTGGTACTTCTAGAATAAAGAGTTGGACCTTGTTAAAGATCCTGGTGCAGCTGCCAAGCTGATGCTCATATTTAGTATCTATAGGCAGCATCTTAGTGGCATTGATATTGTGATAACTTGGCACAGCTCCTAGGAGAATGGAAGCAAGATGAGGGGAGGTTGGTATTGAGAAAAGGGATTATGGGTGTTTGTTCTTACCTGCTGGTGTGTATATGTTGGTGTGCGCACTCCCGCATACACATATATGCATTTCCACATGTAAATTTCTAAATGTGCAGGTGTGTGAGCAAGTGTATGTGGAGACCGGGATCTGTCTTTCCTCCATTGCTCTTCACATAAATTCAAACTTTTCCTTGATTTTTATTTTCTATGTACTGTTGTGAAGGGCTTTCTAACAGGACTGAACAGACAAACATGGTGCCGGAAGGCCTTTCCCGTCTCCTCTGCTCCCTCCTTGGCTAAACCGTTAGATTACATTCCTGAAGTCTCTTCTCTTATTTAGCCACTCCTCTATGCCTAACTAAAAGGTCTAACAATCAAAACACCAAGATCCAGTAATCAAAATTTATTTTTTGTTTATACTGGCTAACATGTCTAATCAGGACTTACCAGCTCACCCTTGCACAGAATTTCTCCTTTCTTCTTAAAAACCACTCCTATAGAGACACCGGCTGCTTGTTATCTTCCTTCATCCATTCCAGAGGTACCCTAACCCCCAGTCCCTCCAGGGTAATAAATCTCCTTCGTGCTGAGAATTTGGTGTCTGGGTGTGTTCTGTGCTGACTCTGAGACTCCTTCAGGGTGTTTCCATTTTTATCACATGTGTGCAGTGCCTGCCGAAGCCACAAAAGAAAGGCAGATTTTTGTGGGACTGTAGTTACAGACATGGAGTTGTGAGCTGCCATGTTGGTGCTGAGAATCAAACCTGGGTCCTCTGAAAGAACAGCCAGTGCTCTCAAGCACCAAGCTATTTCTCTAGCCCTCCACATTATTTTTTGAGGCAGTTCTCACTAGACTTGGAACTTACCGAGTTGGTCAGACTAACTGGTCAATAAGACCCAGGGATCTCTTTGTCTCAGCTTCCCCAGCACTGGAAATACCCATGAGCCAGCATCAAAGCCAGAGGTCCTTATTTACGGACTGGACCAATTCCCCAGCCTTTGGTTTCCTGCAAAGTACAATTTATACTGGACTAAATTCTTTTGTAAAATTAGCTTTCTGTTAGTTTCTTCCACTGCAGGTTACTCTTAGCTCAAACTAATGTGTCAGGTCACTTGAAAGGTTATTTTATTTCTCTGCTTGGATTTGTATTAAGTTTTATTTTTATTGACAAATAGTAATTTATACATACTAATGGGGTAAAATGAAATTCTTCAGCACATGGACTGGATGTTTTCCAACCTGATGAATTAGCACACACGCCAGCTCAAAGGCACATTTCTTTGTAGTGGGAACATTTGGATCCATACTTCTAGCAATTCTGAAATATAAAATACTTGTTATTAACAGTAACTGTACTTGCCCTGCTGTGTGACAGCTCACAAGAAGTTATTTCTCATGTCTTCCTTATGCTTCATACTCCTGGACCAACAAACAGCCTTATCCTGCCAACCACTACCATTCTATTATTTTATTTTATTTTATTTTATTTTTGAGACAGGGTTTCTTTTTGGAGCCTGTCCCTATAACTCACTCTGTATAGCAGGCTGGCCTCGAACTCACAGAGATCTGTCTGTGTCTGGCTTCTGAGTGCTGAGATTACAGGCATGCATCACCACTACTGGTTGTAAAATAGTGCTTTCTTTCTTTTTTAGGGGGCAGGGTGAGAAGGAGTAAGGAGGTGTTTGAAACAGGGTCACAATATGCAGCCCTGGCTGGCTTCGAACTCACAGAGATCTGTCCACCTCTTCGACTTTTTTTTTTTTTTTTTAAAGAACCATATCATTGGGTTGCTTCTAATATCACAGGCATATAGTACATTCTGGTTACTGTCCCTTACATCCTTATCTCCACCCTGTCCATCTTACCATTCCAAATCCCTCTCCCACATTCAGGCCTTTTCATTTTTTTTGTTTTGTGGCCCAGTTAGTTTAGCCAGGGCCTTCTGTGTGGCCATGGGTTTGTAACTGTAGCAGCTCTTCTGTGGCCAAGACAATGACTGCCTCCTCCAAGTAGTCAATAGTTCAACAGGGATGCTGGGGGCCAGTGGGCTTTCCCTGATTTATGATTGACCACTGGCAGGTCCAATCCTGTAGAGGTCCATTGCAGGCAACTGCAGCTGCTGTGGTTCATGGCTGTGGGTTGTGCCATACCCAGAAGGCAGCATTTCACAGCCCTTCTCTCTACCTTCATGCTCTTAGGTTCTTTTTGCTTCTTCTTCTGAGATGCTCTCTGAGCCTTAATGGAATTGGTACAGACATCTCTTCTCATTTTCAGAGTCTGCACAACTTCCTTTATATAGTATAATGTTTTTTGGATTTATCCACATTGTCATAAATGACAGAATGTCTTTCTTTTCAAATGCAGAATCATATTCTAATTTGTGTGTATCACATTAAAATATGTCTGTCAGTTGGCATGTACATAGGATTGCTTGGTGAATAATACTGCAGAGAACAGGGAAGGGCAGATGCCCAATGACACACTGATGTCAGTGCCTTTGGGCATACACCCAGAAGCCTGAATGGAATGTCCTCTGTTTCCTCCATCTACCTTGTCTCTCCTGTCCTCCTTCTTGTACTCTATCATTCTTTCCTTCTTATGTGGCTCCCACAAGGAACACATACCTAGTTCTTACTATGAGCCAAGCACTGTGTCTGGCTCTTTATGGATTATATGTTTAATTCTTGCAACAATGCCATTGGTTATCATACCCCATTTCTGTGTTGGCCAGCCCAAAGCTTACTGAGATCACCTGGCTTGTAGAGTGATACATTCTTGGCAGATGTTCTGCAGAACTAGTCTTCACTTTTGATCTCAAGCCCATGCCAGTCCATGAAGCCTGATAACATGGTAGCTTGCTGTTTAGCTTATACTGGGGTCACAACTTGAGGCTACCCTCTCCCTTTATCTGGTGTTAGAATGATGCTGTCGGTCAGGTGGGAGCAACCTGCTTTTAATTCAAGTTTTGTCTGGGTAAGGGATACACAAGAGAAACTTTCAATGATAACTGACCTCTGTTGCTCTTGTTTTTAGTCCTTATGATGGTGAGCCATGAGTAGCAGCTCCCATCATGGTAGCCAGGGAGCAGAGTCAGTGCCTGAACTAGTGATCCTCAGGGGGCTCTATCCTATGGATGGCACCATCTTCATTCAAGGTGTGCTTCCCCCCTAGATTAATTGTGAACACCCCTAGACACACCTATAGATTTGCTTTAGTAACCACATAGGGGCTTTTCAATGTCATCAAGTTGGCAGTCTGATTAACCCACCACCATCATGCATCCAGGCCTCATACCAGAACTTCATAGATATTTATAAGGTGTGTCTTTGGGGTACCCTGAGTCCACACATGGTATCTTTCTAAGCCTCTTACTGTTAACAGCTCTGAAACTTCCTGATGTGGGATGCCTTTCTGTACTCTGTGAATATACTTTATTACCATTTGTTAATAAGTATACTGATTTGGCCTAGGGAAAGGGAGCTTAGAGGCAGGCAGGAAATCCAAGCAGAGATAAAAAGCAAAGCTGCAAGCTGCTGCCCAAAAAAGCAAGACATGAAAGTACAGGTAAGCCATGAGCCATGTGGCAATACATAGATTAATATGATTGGGTTGAGTTAAGTTGTAAGAGCTAGCTGATAATGAGCCTAAGCCCTCGGCCAAACAATTTGTAATTAATACATGCCTCTGAGTAATTATTTATTAAGCAGTGGCTGTGGGACTTGGTGGAAAAGATTCCTCTGGACCGAGGGCCTGGATAGGTCTGAAACCTCAGCTACAGCTTCCTGCTCAGTAAAGAGCATCACAGTGTCTGAGAGGTTTCACACTCCTTTGAAAACAGCAGCAGAAGACTGAAGAAGGCTACAGATCAGTAATTAGTCATACCTTAGAACATGGCATGGCCTCACCTCAGGTCCTGTGGATTATAACTCTTGTGAAGTGGACAGTCACACCTCAGGTCCTGTGGATTATAGCTCCTGGGAAGTAGACAGCCACACCTCAGAATTATAGCTCTTGTGAAGTGGACAGCCTCATCTCAGGATTATAGCTCTTGTGAAGCGGACAGCCTCACCTCAGGTCCTGTGGATTATAACTCTTGTGAAGTGGACAGTCACACCTCAGGTCCTGTGGATTATAGCTCTTGTGAAGTGGACAGCCTCACCTCAGGATTATAGCTCTTGTGAAGTGGACAGCCTTACCTCAGGTCCCAGGATTCCAGCACTTCCTCTTGGCACTGGTGAGCACATATCAAACCCTACTTTTTGGGGCTAGAGAAGTTAGTTGTGAGTGAAATGATTTTGTAAGTGTTTCTTTCCCCTTCTGGATTTTTCTTTTCCATTTGTTGTATGAAATACCCGGAGCTAATGGAATTGGGTAGATTCCCCTGGTGTGTGATACAATGTGCTGAAATGTGATAAGCTGAGGTTTAGATTCAGAGTCTTAGTGGTGTGCTGCTAGAAAAGATAGTGAATCTTCCTTAGACTTAGTTTCCTCCTTTCTAAACTATGGCAGTGGAGAACCTGGGCCATAGCTTTATTGGGAGAGTTCTTGTCTAGCATCCATGAAGCCTTCAGTTCAGCCCCCAGCACTGTATATGTCAGGTATGGTGTCTGTAATCTGAACACTTGGGAGGCTGAAACAGGAGGATCAGAAGCTCAAGGTCATCTGGGATATAGAGCAAAGTCAAAGCCATCCTGGTATATACCATATTGACTCAAACATAAAACACCACAATACTGTATATCTTAAATTTCTGCTTGCAGACTTGGACGTAATGCATTTAATTTACATAACACTACTTATTGTCATTACCATTGTTTCTTCCTGAGACATAGCTGTTTGTTTGTTTCTTCATTATTCTTTTTACTGAGTATCCCTGACCCCCAGTGTTGTCTCACTGGAGGTGGAGGCTTCTGTGGAGCGGTGACTTCTATCTCTTCGTAAGTGTTGAAACTGAATTTTTCTTTTTCTTCTCCAAGTCTCCTGCTAGCACATTCTTAGACAACATAAGATGATTTAAAACATTTGGATTAGCATAGTGCTGTGAGATAATAGTGCTACATTATAGAAGAAAAGCCAAGACATAGGATAAAAACAAAACAAAACAAAACAAAACGATGAGGTTGCAATTTAAATAGGATAAACTGGGCAAGCTGCTCAGAGAGGGTGACCAAGCAGTGGCCTAAGGAAGCAGAAGAAGTTGTCACACAGAGACATTTACTGTAAATATGCTCTGGGGTGAGGGAGAAAACCAGCACATAGGTAAGTGGGATACAGGGTGCTGGGTCCCAGAAATACCCACACCAGGAAGTTGGAGTGAGTTCAGGAATGAATGACGGTATCAGAAGGGTGACCAGTTAGGTACTTGGGCCACGTGTGAAGGATCTTTTTCTTTATAATCAGCACGTTAGCTACTGAATAGAGAGTAGGTAGAGAGTTACCACTAGAATGATGATGGAATGCCCAAATGCTTCTTATAATGGTCCAGATTAAACCAAAGATGATAATTGGCTTGTACTATAGTGTGGTAGTGCTGGTGGTGGTAAGAGGTACTTGAGTGAATGGTGTTTATTGGAGAGAGAGAGGGAAAGAGAGAGAGAGAGAGAGAGAACAGAGAGAAAGAGACAGAGAGATTGGAGGAGATGGAAAATTTCTGCTGGGGCTAGTGATGGCATTTGCAGGTAGGTGTGTGTGTGCATGAATACTCATGAACAGCCACAGAAATGTTTCTTGAGTCAGATCATGTCACAGGTGAAGGTAGTGAAGACCCAGCCTGGGCTAGGGCCAGCCTAGTCAGATTTGATTTTCATGAGCCCAGACAAATGGAAACACTTACCAAACAGTGTATTTGTCAACCTGCAATGTGAACCCAGCACCGGAAGAAGAGGCTGTTCCCTGTTTCCACGAGACTCGAGGACAATTAGAGCTAAACACCTTGGAGAAAGTTATCCCATCTCTGAGTCTGCTAATTCCATTTCTAAAATAGCTCTAAAATCTTTGCTTGCTCATGGCGGGGATAATTAAAACTAATGAAGTGAATTTAGGGGTGCACATCAGAGACTGAGCCTGGAGAATCTGCCAGTGATTACAGACAAGCTGCAGATTTTCTGAAGGTAATTGTTGAGTGACCCTTCTTCATTTGTATTCATGGAGATGGGGGCTCCCCGTTTTCAGGGTAAACATTCAGAGGTGCCATCACATGACACATTGCAGAATTTAGAATTCTTCATTACACTGTAAGAGCTCTAAGGCTTTGCCCACTGGTTACAAATGACTAACCATGAGGCAATCTAGGCTTTGCATTCTTATTCTGTAAATAATGAGTTTAAGAGATGGGAATGTAGAGAGAGGAAGGGGGTGAAAACAGAAGAAAAACCCTCATTTGTATGTAGTTAAGGTATAAATATTTATTGAGAACTTACGTATTAGACAGGAGGCTGCATTCAAGGCTCTTAAGATAGATAAACAAAACAGGCTAGGTCTTTCTTCTTAGAAATCTTTTGCCTACCTGAGAGAAACCAAAACAAGAGAAGTGAAAGTTGATGATACAAACAGTGCAAGTATAAAAATTAGGAGATGGGTCAGAGAGAGCCTTGGGCCAAATCCTCTCAAAGCCTAAACATTTTAATTGACAAGAAGACTGTGTTACTTGGGGTTTCTAGTGTGGTGAAGAGACGCCATCACCATGGCAACACTCTTATAAAGGAAAGAATTTTACTGGAGCTGACTTACAGTTCAGAGGTTTAGTCTATTATCCTCATGGCAGGAAGCACAGTTGCATGCAGATGTGGTGCTGGAGAAGGAGCTGAGAGTCCTACATGTGAAGCAGCAGGCAGCAGAAAGAGAGAGTGATGCTGGGTCTGGCCTTTCCACTGGGTGACACACTTTCTCCAGCAAGGCCACAGCTCTTAGCCGTGCCGCTCCCTACAGGTCAATGGGGGCCATTTTCATTCACCACAGAGACAGATATCTAAAAGCCAAACGGAGGCCAAATGACAGAGAATTGAAGGGGCTGAAGGTTCACATGGCTGTGGCAGAGTGAATATACCTGAGTGTACAGGTCAAAGTTAGGGGTTGAAAGGAAGGACTGCAGGTTTTACTGTAAGTGTGAAATTAGGAGGAGGTGGAAAGAGGGTTTAGAGAGTGAAGACACTTGGGGCTCTTCCGTAGGACCTAAGTTTGGTTCATAGCATCACGCCGGTCAGCTCACAATCATCTATAACTCCAGCTCTATAGAATTCAATGACTCTTCTAGCCTCTATGGGCACCCATGCACATGTTCTGTACATCCATGCACATACAAGCTTAAACATAAATGAAAATAATAATAAAGGGCATTAGAAGGCTCCTAACTGGGGAACAACTGATTTGCTTTGTTCTTAGATGCTCCTTGGTACTGAGTTAGGGATAACCTGTTGGAGAGAAAGAAAAGAATAAAAAGAGCCTGGGTGTTCTCAATAAATAAGTCAGTGGTGGCCCAGTGGCTGGATCACTATGTTGAGTGAGAAGTTGGAAAACACAAATAGAATTAGTCACTGGGTTGAAGTCAGATTTGCCATAGTTTGATGAGAAAAAAAAGAAACAAGGATAGCCTGGCTAGGTATAGGAGGTATAGAGACCAGGGACTACTCAGTGACCAAGAGTGGCTGCATGTACCAAGTGATGGGCTGAAGATCATCTGCTGAAGAGAAGAGTGGGCATGGCTAGCATTCCTTTGGTGATGATTCCAGTGGAAAAGGTGAATCAGAGCAAGAGTCAAAAAATAATAAAGAGAAGATACATCTGCATAAAGGTAAGGAGAGTGAAGGATTCTGGGAGAAAGTCAATGGGGAGGTTGTTACTGCTTGTAACTAGTCTAATGGGCTAATCTTGTTGGATTGGATCTTTACACAAAACTCATAAGCTCTGAGACTCACCGGGCTCTGCTTGTCTTCTCACTGTAAGACCCAAGGCAGACACTCGAGCTGTGTCCTCAAAAGTTACTGAACTCTATTCCAAGGCTTGGCTGCAGCACCATACAGAGCTCAGTTTATATCTTAGGGTTGCTACTTCTTAGATGCAGGATCTTAGAAGGCAATAGAACCTAACCCTTAGTTTTCCCAATTAAAAAGGATATATGAGGAAGTCTTGCCCCATGGAGACAGCATTGAGACAACAGCTAGCCTTATGGCACCTCCACTCACTATATATGTGATTGTGTTTCATTTTCAGTGTAGCCCCACAAAGGAATGACTATTATGGCCATTCTCTATGGTTGAAGAAACAGAAGGTTAGAGAGTTATTATTTAGCAATTTCCTCTGAGCTGAAATATTCCATTCTGGAGGGGCCCAAGAAACTAGGAATGTAAACAAACTTCACATTTCTGAAATGTGAAACTTCCATGGTTCACAAGTCATGGCCCCACGGTTATAGACTCTTGGACACCGTCTAAGGGAGAAGCTTGACCTGCTGAGCATCCTGCAAGTTGTGCGCAGAGCTCCAGGTGCTGGTTTCTGTGAACTATTGCTCTCCAGTGCAGGGCAAGGGCCTGCTGCTGCGGCCTCCTTTGAGTGCTCCTGTGAGTCATCCCAGCCTAACTGGGTCATCAAGTTGAACTTTCCTGTCACCCTGGTTTGTCCTCCCATCAGTTTCTTATCCACAGGAGACATTTATTTAATGTGTCCCCAGAAATTATGTCACCAAAGAAGTTACATGATATGTCTGAAGCTCCACCTCTAGGGGCCAGGAGAGAAGAAATATCCTGTTTAGTCTCCATCCCTTGTGAGTCACACAGGTGACAGCCACATGGAGCATTTTGGCTCCAGAAACTGAACCTGCCTGCTTCTCACCACAGTGCTTGTCCCTGTTTCCAAGCCCCATGTGCAATATGGAATTCTGATGTTGCTTTTGTTTGGATTCTGTCTTCTAATGGCAAGAATGATGACCTAGCTGCAGCTGGGCTGTTGCTGCTCAGGCTCATCTGCAGGTGTGCAGGGGATGTCGCCCAAGGGAAACCAATAGCAAGACAGCTGCATGCAATTCCTTTACCTGTGTGCAGTCCTCCCAAGGAGCACTTACTCTGTGGTTGGAATAAGACATCTTCCCCAAATGCAACAAACCCTACCAGTGCATAGAGGTGAGACAGACACAGGAATCTACATTTTAGCATCTTTTTCTAGCCCTGAGCTTCCCCCCACTCCCTTGGCAAAGAAAATGTCTCATTGAAACAGGAATTAAAGCAATAAGTTGTATTTGGCACCAGCCAAGTGCCCACACAAGAGCTAAACATAGAAAAAGGGAGGAGAAGACCATGAGACAGAACAGGAAGCTTTCCTAATTCATTCTCCTGCCAGTACTTATGACAGCGAGTGTGCCCGGTGCAGGACAATTAAATTGAAATATGGCCCAGATAGGCAGAGGAGTTGTTCTGGCGAGTAGGCCACAGAAACTAATGGCAATCCTTTCAGGGAAGTGGGTGGAACAGGGTCCTCAAGGCAAGGTCTAATTATCTTAGTTGTGTCCATTTTAGAGCTGAGAACTGGTCTAAAAAATAAGTGCCAGGGCCCCAGGCTTTAGCAAGATGAGTATTTAATAATAAGAGGAATAGGCAGGAGTGGTTTATAATGACTTTATAATCCATGCTTGCCCTGAGACCAAACATCATTTCACAGGATTAAGAAATGTGTCTGACTGCACCTCTAATTATGGGAAGAGCATGTCCATGAGGATAAAGGTTATAGAAGGAGGTGAATGGTGACACTGGAGCTGTCCCTACATCTCCTGAGATCTCTCCAGTCCTTCAATGAGGAGGAAACATATTCTTAGGCAGAAGGAACCTACCTGGGTAGTGAATTATCCATGATCCTTGGTGGTATGGGATGGTAGAGCCATTGGTGAAGTGATATGAAAGCTGGGAGTACAGCCACTCCTTACATTGAAAAGGCTAGCTATCCTGAGGGTAGATTGAGGGAATTCAGCCGGCATGAACTCTCCAATTTTGGAATTCTATTCCATAGCCATGAACTTCAAACTGTTAAGGCAATATCATCCTTCTCTGCCATTTCTCTGACTCCTGCAGGAGTTAACTGTGTGTGTGGGGGGGGGGCAGGGAGAAGTAAGGAACATCTTACATAATGCCTCAGTGGCTGAGTCCGTTTGGATATTAGTTATTTTTCCTAGTGCTGTGACAAAATACCACAATAAATGCAACTTAGGGGAGTGAAGCTTATTCTCACTCACATTTATGGTCTCCTGGGGCAAGGAGTCAAGGCCACAGGAGCTTGTGACATTATGTCCTCAGGAAACAGAAGAGGTGAATGCTGGTAGTCCTCAGCTGAATTTCCTCTTTCTACTCCATCCAGGACCACAGCCCATGGACTGGTGTCATCCACAGTTAAGGTAAGGTCTTCACACACATTTCCTTTACCCTCCACTTCTGAGACAAATTTTCACCTAGTCCAGGCTTGATTTCAACTATCTATGTAGCTTAGGATAGCCTTGAATTTCAGATCTTTCTGCTTCCATGTCTTAAACAATTGTAATTATGGGCATGCAGCACCACATCTGGTATTTGTGGAGCTGAAGACCAAGCCCAGCTTTGCATATAGTAGACAAACTCTACCGAAGAAGTCATATTCCTCACCCCATCCCATGATATTCTAGGACATGAGTTTGTAGGACATGGGATTTTGCGTGTCCAAGCTGCAAATCACAACCTCTGAACAGCTTGGGATCTGAAACACCTTGGAACCCATTCCCTCCAGAGGAACACCTGACCCAGTCTTGATGTTGGGGTGAGGAAAGCGGATCTGCCTGGAGTGAATGTAGAACTAAGTCACCTTGGGACCTTGGGACCTTGGGGCCTCCTGCCCTTGCTGGGGAAGAGATGGGGTGATGGGGAGAAGAGAGAGTGACTGGGAGGGTGGGAGGGAGGGGAATCTCAGCAGGGGGATGCATGAATAAAAAGGTGTGACTTTATTCATAATAACACAAAAAACTTGGTTAAAATTTCATTCAGTGCAAGGATCTTTTTTATTTAATGGTAATTTTCAGTTTTTTAAATCTAATAAAAATGAGATGTCATTCCTTTTTCATTGGTTCATATTAATTGTATTATGTAAGAAATTTCATTGTGACATTTTCAAACATTTATGTGATGTACCATGGTTAAGTCATCCCACCCATTACCTTTTATGTCTGTCCCTAATAATCCTTTTATTTTTGTTTTTCTTTCTTTTAGATTTTGCATATGAGAGAAAATATGCGATGTTTCTCCTTTTTAGTTCAATTGATTCTGAATAATGTGATGATATTCAGTTTTATCCATTTTCCTACAATTGGAGTATGTTAGTTCTTTGCGGATGAATAATAAATAATCTAGTGTGTGCTTGTGTGTGTGTGTGTGTGTGTGTGTGTGAGACAGAGAGAGAGAGAGAGAGAGAGAGAGAGAGAGAGAGAGAGAGAGAGAGAGAGCAATGTTTTCTCTGTCCATTTTGTAGATGGGCACCTAGGTCAATTCTATGTCTGGGCTACTGAGCTATTATAGTGAAGTAATAAACATGTGTGTGTAGATACCGCCATTGTAGACTGACTCTGATTCCTTTGTGTATGTTCAGGAGTGACATAGCTGTGTCGTATAGCAAATCTATCTTCAGCTTTTGAGGAACCTCTATACTGACTTTCATGGTGGCTTCACTAGTTTACAGGTCCGTCAGCTGTGTGGACCAGTCCATATTAGTGTTTATTATTTCTCTAGATGGGAAACTTTGAAGGTTTCAACTGAGTGGGTGTACTAATTCTCGACTATTTCTAAGGCAGAAACCCTCAATCAGAAATGTGTGTGATTCCTCACCTCAGGGGACATGTGCAGATACCTGGGGAACATTTTATATTGTCATGACTCAAGGAGGATTGTTACCAGCATCATGAGGAAATTTATGTGGGTATCCTTAACAGTAGAGGTCACTCAGTGCCGAATTTCAATAATATTGAAGCTTAGAGATGGAGAACTCACAGCACCTCAGACAATGTTTCTCACTTTATCCTAGGTAGTGCATACAAAAAAAAGGCAGGTGCATGAGAGGCAGAAAGGCGGTCCAAACTTAGGTGAAGAAAGTGGAGGCTGTACCATTACACATATTGGTAATGAGATTGTAGATTTACTAAGGAGGACCATTAGGAGATCAGAACATGTCTGCCTAAAGTCATTTCCCATGGCAATATCTGAATCTTATTGCATCTCTGGAACCAGAAGCCAATACCTAAAATCAGAAGTTCAAGCCAGAATAAAAATGAGCAGCTATGGAGAGGTGTACTTTCCTTGAGAATGAATGATAAGAGACATGGAAGCACAGACACATTGCCACAAAGCAGAGATTTGGGGTGGAGATGATGAGCCAGAGGTGATGCATGCAACTGAGCTGGCAGGACTTGATCAACTCTCTGACTTGCTGTGTGGAGCATGTCTGACATTCCTTCTCTCTCAGATTCTATCTTTACTGTGGTGTAATTATAAAATCTTATCATTGTCAGAATGAGATCACTCCTTATTTATGGGTGGAGAGGCACTCTGCAGCAAGGCAGTAAAGAAAGACCAAGGCTACCTTAGTGTGATAGTGATGACCAGGAGCTCAGTAAGAATCAGTATGAGTGAGAAAATGATGTGCCCTGAGAAGGACCATGATACAAATAAGTTGTTTGTAGATCAGTGGTGTATGTGCTCCTTTGGATGTTAATTCATTAGAATGTTTTGAAAATTTCACCATGAGATGTTTATTTTCCCTTTTATAAATTGCAATCATGCCCTACCATGTCTCCATGTCTAGCTATTATATGTGGATGTATGTATATATATATTACTAAAAGATAACAAAAGTTAAAAAGGAAATAATAAACTTTCTTTATGCAGCCCCATGAATTGTTCTGCCTAACTTGGACCTACAGTGTGGCTACTTGCCTCTGAATGAAAATGGATAATATTTGTTGCTCTTACCAAGACTTCATTTTAAAAAGTCCCTAGCAGAGGGGAAGACAAACTGTATGAGGGGAAGAGGTGGAGAGGTGGGAGTCTAGTAGGCTTCGGAGAGGGTCCCAGAGTGCACTCTGATTGCACCGGAAGACTTTTGGAAGGAGAGAGGGCAGAAGGGCTCTCCTCCACCCATTGCTCTTCAGGTGCAGCCATGATCGGCACCATGGCTTTGTCTAACAACTATGACCACCTTTGCATACCAGGTGAGATGGAAGAGTCACTGGGACACAGCCCTGAGCTGCCACACAACTTTTCCTGACTCTTTTTTGTTTATTTATTATTGTCACTAGCTTCTAGAGCTGCCTGCCACATCTGCTGCTAGACAGGACCCATCAAAGTGGGAGTGTGTGGGGATGCTTTTATTTTTCATATGAGCTTGTATTTGTACAAATGACTTGAACTTTTCCTTGTTTCCAACACATATAAAGGTAGACTTCTAGAAGATGACTTTTTGCAGAACCTGTGGTCCAATCTAGGCTTCTTAAATGAGGAGTAGAGAGGGTGTTTTGAATAGTTTTATGTCAATTTGACACAAGTTAAAGTCATTTGATAGGAAGAACCTCAGTTGAAAAAACACCTCCGTAAGATTGTGCTATCGTCAAACCTGTACGGCATTTTCTTTAATTACTGACTGATGGGGGAGGGCCCAATCCATTGTAGATGGAGCCATCCCTGGACTGGTGGTCCTGGGTTCTATAAGAAAGCAGGCTGAGTAAGTCAGGGAGAGCAAGTCAATAAGCAGCACTCTTCCATGGCCTCTACATCAGTTTCTGCCTCCAGGTTTCTGCCCTGACTCCTCCAGTGATGAACAGTGACGTGGAAATGTAATTCAAACCAACCAGTTCTCCCCAAGTTGCTTTGGCAATGGTGCTTCATCACAGCAATAGGAACCCTCACTAGGACAGGGGGAAGAGAGTTGATCAAGATTTATCCTGTTTTCTATGCTAGAGAGGAGAGATAATACTGCTGTCTACATTCCTAAACTTTTGTTTGCTAACTGATCAGGTTGGAAACATATTTTTTAAGTCAAACAATGTACAGGAGTTACATTCAGTTCAGAGCCAGGAGGAAGGCAACCACCTATTTATTTATTTATTTATTTATTTATTTATTTTTATTTATCTTATTTATTTAATTTATTTATTTTTAAAAATTGGGTAGCTTGATTCAAAAGTGTGAATGTGACAAAGACCCTGTTAATGCTTTCATTATGTATAGCAGGATTATGGTATGTTGTAAATATTTGTCCCACATATGGGTTTAATAAAGCTGATTGGCCAAAGGTAGACAGGAAGTGTGGACAGGGCTACCAGGCTAAGAAAACTCTGGAACATCTCAGAGCAGACATGCCGAACAGATGGCAGGCAGAGCCACAAGAGAGACAACGCAGATGACAGAAGATGATGCAGAGGAAAGAAGCTGAAATGCTGTTCTGAGAAGAAGTATCGAGCTGCATGGCTGAACAAGATGGGCTGAGTTCAGATGAAGGAGTTAGCAAATTATATGTCTGGGCCCTAGGTCAATCAGCAGAAAATTAATGAAAGCATCTGTGTGTTTCTGTGGGTCTGTTGAACTGCCAGACTGCCGATCAGACCTTTGGTCCAGGCATGGAAAATCCGAGCCAGAAACATCATACAACAATTATGTACTTCCAAATTCATGTTGAGTCCCCACCTCCAGGACCTTAGGATGAGGTGTTTGGAGATAGGATCTTTGCAGAGATGTTGAAGTTTAAATTAAAGCCATCAGGATGGGCTGTAATCTGGCATGACATGTACCTTCATAAAAAAAGATAAAGTTTTGACCCTATAGAGACATCATGGGTGAGCACACCTAGAGGAAAGTGCCTGGGATGACAGTGAGGAAGTGGCCACCCATCTGTAAGCCACAGAGAGATGCCTCAGTATGAAACCAACCCTGCCAGTATTTCAGTCTTAGACAGCCAGTCTCACATACTGTGAGAAAGCCAATCCTTGTTGATTAAACCACTCAGTTTCTGGTATTTTGTTATGATGGGCAGGCCTTTTCACTTCTTATAGTAATAATGCCAACAGCTAGTATCTATTTCCAAATGAATTTCTCAATTAATCCCCATAAAACTATATGATGTGGATACGATCCTTAGCTTTATTTTGCACATGAATGAGTTGAAGCTAATAGAATTAGGATAGAGCTGAGCTTGCTAGTGTTCCAAAGCCATGCTCTTAATTATAACAGGAGATGCTGGAGTGCTGACTGGGTCTGGGTGCCCAGCAGAGCTCAGAATAGACAGGTGGTGCCAAGAATTCCCTCCTGTCTTATAGGAAGTAGAAGAGAGAAGAAAAGGAAATCAGCTAGTAGCGGGAACAAAGTGCTGCTTGTAGTGTCTGGACTTACAGTTCCTGACCTATCATTTCTCTCCCACTTGACCTTCCCTGAAACAGCCTGTTCAGTCTTATTCCTGGAGTAGGCAGGAGCTTTCCTGGGTAGTGATTTCCTCACAGCTCAGTCTGTTGAATTAGAGGCATTATATAAAAAATGTATATAAAGGTGTAACCTTGATAAAGTTGACATGTCTACTAGGGAAAGGACAATGGCCCCTTATGGATGCCTCTTAGGGAGGCCTCTGTGGGGCAGGTGGAGGGAGAGCAGCCCTGTCTTATTATCCTGTCAACTGCCTTTCTCACTCCTGCCATAAACCACGCCCTGCATCATCCCCTGTGTTCCCGACCTTCCCAATTTAACCCTAACATTGCCATATGCAGTTTTCCACCCTCTGGGAAATAGAGGAAATCCAGATTTGGTGAGGCTGCACATTGACTCTGTCTTACAGGAAGTAGAGGGATGCCTGATTCAGTGCTGAAGTGTGGGCCCAGTGCCTTATCCCTGCCAACTCCCTCCTCTTGTATCTTTAGTCATTTCCAGAAACATTTTTAGCCTCTACTCTGTACTAGGCAGGAGGCTGTGGGCTGTCCTGGCAGGGAAGTCAGAGACATGGCTGCCCTTATGCTTGTGGGCTTTTTGTTTTAGGGGCATATTTAATGTTCAGGTCCTTCAAATCCCAGACTATCTTTTTTCCTCCAATGAGGGAAGAACTAGGCAGCAGGCTGCTCCATTTGTTGCCCATCCTTCCCCTGTGACAGGGAAGATGACTCTTCTCAATGGGGATAAATTTGTGCATTTGGATTGTTTATGAAGCTCCCTAATTATTTTTTATAGGTTTCCATTGGTAACTAAATTTGTGTTTTGAGTTAAAATTGGGTATCCAGTGGAATTGCTTTTGACTACTCTTTTCCCTTGGAGCCTCAAACTCCACACTAGCTGTTGCTGACCCCCCTACCCACTAAGTAAGTGAGCAGCA
This sequence comes from Sigmodon hispidus, assembly GCA_004025045.1. NCBI lineage: Eukaryota > Metazoa > Chordata > Mammalia > Rodentia > Cricetidae > Sigmodon > Sigmodon hispidus. The sequence goes on from PVIH01002578.1 coordinate 138,087, forward strand.
CTGTTTGCCTCACAGTGATGCACCAGCAAGTGGTTACCATGGAATGAGACAGCAGCACTGTCCCTGTCGTCATGGATCCCCTGGGCCATCTCCTAAGCAACCTGGCAGGAGGTTCCTAAACAGTTCTGTCTTCTCTGTGCCACAGGGGTTAGTTTTAAATTTATTTTTGTGGGTGGCTTGACATCAAATGCTTTATGTGGCTAAACAAATTTATGGAAGGAGCTACAGTATACCTCTGTCTGGAGAGACAGAAAAAGATAGAAAGGTGGAGGCGGATGAAGTAGAGGGCAGGGGATGACACAGCATAGGAGGCATGCGTCTGAGGCCAATTCAGAGAGATGTAAAGAAAAATGTGGAAAGAGACAGAGATAATTGACACACACTAGAAAAAAACAGAGGCCAAAAGACACAGAGAGAAGATGTTTGCAAAAAAAAGTGTCTCACATGAGACTAAAATATCTGGGGACACATCAGCATGGGTTGTGTGACTTTGTGTGTCAACCATTTCTTCACTTACCTTCCGTTCTCATTCACAGTGGGGAAATATTAAGAAGCTGAGCTGCCTAGAGTGGAAGTTCACTGTTTTTGAAGACACAAGCCTCTAAATTCTGTATTTTTCCAGAGAACATACTTCCCCTGGTGCGTTTGTGGGGGAAGGTGGGGGTGGTACTTTTGTGTGAGGTGGAGGCAAGTTAGGCACAAAGGAAGAATCTGGTTAGGGACATCTGAAATCCTTTGCCTACTACAAAGGTCATGAGCTGTACATGTCTTGGGGAATTTTCTGAAGGCTAATAACTAGACAATCCATTGGAGAGTGTTGTGTGCCTGGGAGCCAAGAAAGGCATCTGTTTTAAAGATGGCCATTTATGCCTTAGAATTTATGCTTTATAATTGGTCCATGTCATTGGGACACCATCCTTGTTAGTAGACAAGAGAAGTGGTGTAAGAAGATGGTTATTTTCCAGAGTTCAATGAATTTGTAGGAAGAAAGAAGGAAGCTGAATTGAGCAGCATGTATTAAGAGGCCTTGTTTTTAGGCTTTCATTAAAGTTTAAACATGGAACAGCACTTGGTGTGCACAGACCATGTCACAGAAGCTGTACCTTCTGATACTCAACAAGTACCAGGGTTATGGAGACACTGGGAAGCATGGAGTCTGTCATGGGCATAGGTAATATTTATTTTTAGCAAAGGAAACAGTATAAAGTAGATAGGACAAATCATGAGGTCTTCACTGGGTACCACAAGCAGTGTCAGCTCTATCTGGGGTTTCTCTCTATCAGCCTGGACACTGCCCAGCTTGCTGTTTCTATTTCAGTCTGGCTGCACCAAGGCTGTGATGTTGGGGATAAAAGCATGATACAGGTCTTTTCTCCATTAAATCTCACAATGATTGGAGTTAAAATCAATCAAAAGACTCTTTCATAGATTAGATTAATAGGGGTTTTGAAACAGGAAGAGTATTGGCAGCATCAATGGGGAGTGGAGTCTAAGAGTGCATAGCTAGGCTTTATTTGTAGATGACCACACGTGAGGGAAGAAAGATGGACTACAAGTTAAGAGCTTGGAATGTGGAGTCAGAGATACCTGACCTTGAATTTCACAAATTTTGCCACACTCTTCTGCTTCACAGTCTTGGACAAATGACAAACCTTTTCTGATGTGTCTTTTTTTTTTTTTTCAACTGCTGTTCTTAGACCATTATGCAAAACACAAAACCTATATCATGTAAAACACAGTCTTTATTGCTGAGCAAACAGGTTATATGAGGTCACATAAGGGTTGTGAGGGGACAGCCTTGTCTAGTTCCTGATTTTAGTGTAATTGCTTTGAGTTTTTCTCCATTTATTTTGATGTTGGCCATCGGCTTCTTGTAAATCACCTTTATTATATTAAGGTATTTTTTCCTATATTCCTGATCTCTCCAGGACTTTTATCATAAAGGAGTGTTGGGTTTTGTCAAAGGTTCTTTCAGCATCTAAAAAGATAATCATGTGTTTTTTTTTCCTTCAATTTATTTATATGATGGATGACATTTACAATTTTTCATATGTTGAACCATCCCTGCATTTCTGGGATAAAGCCTACTTGACTGTGATGAATGACTTTTTAAATATGTTGTTGTATTCAGTTTGCCAGAATTTTGTTGAGAATTTTTGCATCAATGTTCATGAGGGAAATTGATCTGTAGTTCTCTTTCTTTGTTGTATCTTTAGTGGTGATAACTTGTATTTCCTTTGTTTGGGGGGTTTCTTCTGTGGTCTTCTCAGTTGTTTGTAGTTACGTGAGCCTTTTCTGCTGTCAGTACCCACCCACTCCTCCTCAAATCTCCTCTTTCTTCCTTGCTGTATCTCAACCCATAACTTGGGCAGAGACCTTCTGCTTGACCAGAAGCCAGATTGGCCTCCAGAAGCCCAGGCAAACCATCTACCAGTGGGCATTTCCTACACTTTGGGTACCTACCCACCCTATCCCAAGTCTCCCCTCCCCTCCTTATTGCCTTGCCCCAGCCCATGACTTGGGCAGAGAAGACCCTCTTTAACCAGAAGCCATACAGACCACAAAAATTCCAGTAGACTACTTGCACAGTGTCCCCCACTTTTGTAGTTTCCCTTACTTTACCCCCAATCCCCTACCCATACTTATGTCTGGATCCCAACCCTCAAGTCAGATGAAGACTCCCTGCTGAATCACAGGTTACCCTGGAAATTAGAAGTCCAGCCCCCAACTTGAGTAGAGACCCTCTGTTCAACCATAGACCACACCTGCCAACAAACCAGAAAAGAAACAGAAACCAAGGAACAAAACACACATCCACAATGACAAATTAAGAAATTAGCACTTAGACTTTTAATCACCTCAAACCCAAATGTCTAGATACCAGCATGAAAATACAATCAACGACAGAAAGGGCACTATGTCATCACCTGTTGCTGGGTCCAAACAGTTCGGCACATAGACAGTCACAATCTGGTGATATTGCATGGCCGTCCCTCATTGGCTGGCATAATCAGGAGATCTGACAGTATCTGTTGATAAGCCCTCAGGCAGACTCCTCTGGATCAGGAACATTGGACAACAGCTATTGTAAGGCCCTTAGGCAGACTCCAGTTAGCTCATAAGGAAGTACATTATGTGCGAGCCTTGGCTACTTGTTTTAACAAATTTCCTTGCCCCTATGGGCCTGTCCTACTACAAACACCAGAACTCAGCTAGCTATTGTAACAAGTTCTGACTATTTCAGCACTGCCAAAAAACAAAAAATGACCTTAAAACAAACTTTATGAAGGTGATCGGGGTTTTTAAAAAGAAAATGGAAAAGGAGGTGCTGTCTGCAGAGCATGTCCCCACACACTCTGTAGCAGACAGAGATAAACCCTGACTGCCATGGTCCCTCAAGCTGCTACTGAGGGAATTTGCATTGCCATCCAGCCTCCAACTGTTCAAACAGAGAAGAATTGAAGACTTGAAATTCAGTCCCCTGCCCAGAGCAGAGGTAGAGATTGAGCAGACCTTTTCCTCAGAGGTGACAGATGACACACAAGCCCGAGTGCCACAACTGACCAGGAGCCACCTAATCGTGAACCACTGAAGCCATGGGCAGATGCCAGTGCAAAAATTTACATAATAATATAAAGAACAACAAGGTAACTCCATAAGAAATTGGCGATCCTACAACTACAAGATCTGAACTGAGCAATGAAGAGAGGGAAACTGAAGGAAACAACACCAAAAATTTCTTTATGATGATCATTGAAGCTCTCAAAGAAGATATGAAAAATTGCCTTAGAGAAACAGAAGAAAATACAAACAAAAAATTGGAAGAGATAAACAAATCTATGAAAGAAACATGCCAGGAACTAAAAGCTGAAATAGAAGCAATAAAAAAGGCACTAAATGAGGCAAAGATGGAAATAGAAAATCTGAAGAAAAAAGCTGGAACCACAGATACAAGCATAACAAACAGAGTTCCAGAGATGGAACATAGAATCTCTGAAGTGGAAGACTCAGTAGCTCAAATAGATATATCAGTCAAAAATACTAAAACCACAAAAGCCATAACTCAAAATGTTCATGAAATCTGGGACACCATGAAAAGACCTAATTTGAGAATAATAGGAATAGAAGAAGGAGAAGAATACCAGCTCAAAGGCACAGATAATGTTTTCAATAAAATTAGAGAAGAAAATTTCCCTAACCTGAAGAAGGAAATGCCTATAAAGATACAAGAAGCTTACAGAACACCAAATAGATATGACCCCCCAAAAAAGTCAGCATGCCACATTATAATCAAACCACAAAACATACAGAACAAAGAAAAAATTTTAAGAGCTGCAAAAGAAAAGGGCCAACTCACATGTAAAGGCAGACCCATCAGAACAACACCTGACTATTCAATGGAAACGATGAAAGCTAGAAGGGCTTGGTCAGAAGTTATACAGATGCTAAAAGAGTATGGCTACTAAACTAGAATACTATACCCTGCAAAATTATCAATCACCATAGATGGAGTAAACAAGATATTTCATGACAAAGTCAGACTGAAGGAATATCTATCTACCAATCCAGCGCTACAGAGAGTATTAGAGGGAATACTCCAACCTAAGGACCCCAAATACATCCATGAAACCACAAACAATCAATAATTCCACAGAAGAATACTCCAGAGAAAGGAAATACAAACAAGTTACCACCAAAAATGGCAGGAAATATCAATCAATGATCACTAATTTCTCTTAATATCAATGGGTTCAACTCTCCTATAAAATGTCACACACTAACAAGGTGGATACAACAACAGAAGCCATCCTTCTGTTGCCTTCAAGAAACACACCTCAACTGCAAGGACAGACACAGGCTTAGAATAAAGGGTTGGAAAAAGATTTTCCAGTCAAATGGTCCTAAGAAACAAGCGGGGATTGTAATCCTAATATCTAACAAAGTAGACTTTAAACTAAAAGCAATTAAAAGGGACCAAGATGTTCATTACTTATTCATCACAGGAAAAATTGGTCAAGAGGACATTTCAATCCTGAATATTTATGCCCCTAATATAAGGGCACCTACTTATGTAAAAGAAACACTGCTAAAGCTCGAATCCCACATCAGTTCTTACACCCTAATAGTGGGAGACTTCAACACCCCACTTTCAACCCTGGATAGGTCAACCAGACAGAGACTCAACAGAGAAATAAGGAGTCTGAAAGAGGTTATGATGCAAATGGATTTAATAGATATCTACAGAAGCTTCCACCCAAATGCAAAGAAATATACATATTTCTCAGCTCCTCATGGAACTATCTCCAAAATTGACCACATAATTAGTCATAAAAAATATCAACAGATACAAAAAAAATGGAAATAATCTCTTTAACATATTGGACCACCAGGGCCTAAAGTTAGAGTTCAACAACATCAAAAATCAAAGAAAGCCTACCAACTCATGGAAACTAAACATCACTCAGCTGAACCATCTCTGGGTCAAGGAAGAAACTGAGAAAGAAATCAAAGTCTTCCTAGAATTTAATGAAAATGAATCTGCAACATATCCAAACTTGTGGGACACAATGAAAGCAGTCTTAAGAGGAAAATTCATAGCGCAGATGCCTACATGAAAAACCTAGAGAAATCCCACACTAGAGACCTAACAGCTCAGCTGAAAGCCTTAGAACAATTAGAAGCGAACTCACCTAGAAGGAGTAGACAGCAGGAAATAATCAAACTTAGAGCTGAAATCAATACAATTGAAACAAAAAGAACAATACAAAAAAATCAATGAATCTAAGAGTTGGTTCTTTGAGAAAGTTAACAAGATAGATAAGCCCTTAGCCAAACTAATCAAAAAACAGAGAGAGAGTGTTCAAATCAACAAAATCAGAAATGAAAAGTGGGACATAACAACAGACCCCAGGAAATCCAGAGAATTATCAGATCATATTTTGAAAATCTGTATTCCACAAAAATGGAAAACCTAGAAGAAATGGACAGCTTCCTGGACAGGTACCATCTACCAAAATTAAATGAATATCAGATTAATTACCTAAACAGGCCTATAACCCTTAAGGAAATTGAAGCTGTCATTAAAAACCTCCCCAAAAATAAAAGCCCTGGTCCAGATGGTTTCAGTGCCAAATTCTACCAGACATTCAAAGAAGAATTACTACCGTTACTCCTCAATCTATTTCACACAGTAGAAACTGAAGGAATATTGCCAAATTTCTTTTGTGAGGCCAGAATTACCCTACTACCCAAGCCACTCAAAGACACAACAAAGAAGAAGAATTACAGACCAATTTTCCTCATGAATATTGATGTGAAAATTCTCAACAAAATTTTGGCAAACCGTATACAACAATGTATAAAAAATATGATCCACCATGACCATAGGCTTCATCCCAGAAATGCAGGGCTGGTTTAACATATGAAAAACTGTAAACGTTATCCATCACATAAACAAACTAAAGGAACAAAACGACAGGATCATATCCTTAGATGCGGAAAAAGCCTTTGACAAAATCCAACACTCCTTTATGATTAAAGCCCTGGAGAGATCAGGAATACTGGGATAATACCTAAATATAATAAAGGCGATTTACAAGAAGCCGACAGCCAGTATTAAACTTAATGGAGAAAAACTCAAAGCAATCCCACTAAAATCAGGAACTAGACAAGAATGTCCTCTCTCCCCTTATCTATTCAATATAGTTCTCGAAGTTTTAGCTAAAGCAATAAGGGAACGAAAAAGATTAAGGGGATACAAATTGGAAAAGAAGTGAAACTATCTCTATTTGCAGATGATATGATTGTATACATAAGTGACCCACAAAATTCTTCCAAGGAACTGCTACTGCTGATAAACACCTTCAGCAATGTAGCAGGAAACAAGATTAACTCAAAGAAATCAGTAGCCCTTCTATACACGAAAGTTAGAAGAGCTGAAAAAGAAATAAGGGAAACATTACCCTTCATATTAGCTACAAATAGCATTAAATACCTTGGAGTAACTATAACCAAAGAAGTAACAGACCTATTTGACAAAAATTTTAAATCACTGAAGAAAGAAATTGAAGAGGATATCAGAAAATGGAAAGCTCTCCCATGTTCCTGGATAGGTAGGATCAACATAGTAAAAATGACAATTCTACCAAAAGCAATCAATTGATTCATTGCACTGCCCATCAAAATCGCAACACAATATTTTTTGGACCTTGAAAGAACAATACTCAATTTCATTTGGAATAGCAGGAAAGCCAGGATTGCCAAAACAATTTTACTCAACAAAAGAACCTCAGGAGGTATCACCATCCCTGACTTCAAGCTATACTATAGAGCTACAGTAATAAAAACAGCCTGGTCCTGGCATAAAAACAGACTTGTGGACCAATGGAATAAAATTGAGGATCCAGACATTAACCCCAAAACCTATGAACACCTGATCTTTGACAAAGAGGTCCAAAACATTCAATGGAAAAAAGATAGTATATTTAACAAATGGTGTTGGCATAGCTGGATGGAAATGTGTAGAAAAATGCAAATAGATCTGAGCCTGTCACGCTGCACAAAACTCAAATCCAAGTGGATCAAAGACCTCAACTTAAACCCAACCACTTTGAACTTGATAGAAAAGAAAGTGGGAAATACACTTCTACAAATTGGCACAGGCCACCACTTCCTAAATATAACACCAGTGGCACAGGCACTAAGACCAACAATCAATAAGTGGGATCTCCTTAAGTGGGAAGCTTCTGCAAAGCCAAGGACACTGTCAATAGGACAAAACGCCAGCCTACACAATGGGACAAGATTTTCACCAACCCTACAAGTGATAGAGGACTGATCTCTAAGGTATATAAAGAGCTCAAGAATCTAGAGCCCAAAACCTTGAATAACCCTATCAAAAAATGGGGTACAGATCTAAAAAGGGAATTCTCAGCAGAGGAACTAGGAATGGCTGAAAGGCACTTGAAAAAGTGCTCTTCATCTTTAGCCATCAGAGAAATGCAAATCAAAACAACTTTGAGATACCACCTAACACCTGTTAGATTGGCTAAGATAAAAGGCACAGATGACAACCTATGTTGGAAAGGATGCGGATCAAGGGGAACACTCCTCCATTGTTGGTGGGAGTGTAAGCTTGTTCAGCCACTTTGGAATGCAATATGGAGGTTTCTCAGAAAATTGAGAATCAATCTCCTCAAGGACCCAGCAATACCACTTCTGGGTGTATACCCTAAAGATGCACAGTCATACTCCAAAGACATTAGGTCAGCTATGTTCATAGCAGCATTATTTGTAATAGCAAGAACCTGGAAACAATCTAGATGTCCCTCAACTGAAGAATGGATTAACAAACTGTGGTACATCTACACAATGTAGTACTACTCAGCAGTAAGAAAAAATGGTATCCTAAAATTTGCAGGCAAGTGGATGTACTTGGAGAATATCTTCCTGAGTGAAGTATCACAAATTCAGAAAGATAAGCAGGGGATGTACTCACTCATTAGTGGTCTCTAAACAAACAAAGAAGAAAAAACCCAAGCCTGCCCAAGCTTCAAACCACAACCACTGAACAGCCTGGGATCAGAAACACCCTGGACTGACTCCTCAGATCCTACTCCTCCTAGAGGAACACCTGACTCACTCTTGAGGGAGTGGGGAGAAAGCTGGATCAGCCAGGAGTGGAGACTGAACTAAGCAATATTGGGTCAGTGGGACCATGGGACTGTCTGCTGCCTGCCCATGGAGGGGATGGGGAGTTGTGGAGAGGAAAGAATGACCTGATGTGGCGGGAGGGTGAAGGGACCTTGAATAAGTATATACAAGGATAGAAAGTGTGACTTCTTTGTTCAAAATAATAATAATAATAATAATAATAATAATAATAAAGTATACAGCAACAACAAAAAAAGACACAGAATTACAACCTAAAAACCAGTTGTAGGTTCAAAACATAACATCATCTTAATATTTCAAATGGAAACATGGCATACATGTTATGTATAAGGAGTTCCTTAATTGGATTGTTGAACAAGGCTAGAAATAGTTATTGGATTTCCACTGCAGTCAAGTATGTGAATAATTACAGTTTGTTAAGACCAGAGTATTAGAAAACACAGCCATTGAAATGTCAATGGTAACTCACACTTTATTTCAAATGTAGCTAATGAGTTGTAGGTAAAATATTTTTTCTTATAAAAAATCAAGGAAAAGATAAACAACATAATGAAAGAACTGAATAAATCTCTCAAGAAAAGTCAAGAAAGAAGACAAATAATTGAAGGAAACAAATAAAACTGTTCAAGGCCTGAAAATGGAAATAGAAGCAATAAAGAAACAATAAACTGAGGACATTTTGGAAATGAGAAATCACCAAATCTATTTAAGTGAATAGGATCTACAAATGTAAGTATCATCAATAGAATATAAGAGAGAGAGAGGAGCCTCTCAGGTATTGACAATGTCATAGAAGGAATGGTTACACTGGACAAAGAAAATGTTAAGTGTAAAACATTTCTGACCCAAAATGTCCAGGAAATCTGGGAGACTATGGAAAGACTAAACCTATGAATAATAATAGAATAAGGAGAAGATTCCCAGGTATAGAAGAAAATTTTTCTTATCTATGGAACATGCCTACAAAGGTATAAGAATTATAAGAATACCAAATAGATTGGCTCAGAAAAGAAAGTCCCCAAGATACATAATAATCAATACACTAAACATACAGAATGAAGAAAAAATATTAAAAGCTGCAAATGAAGGCTAAGTAACATATAAAGGCAAATAATTGTATCTGACTTCTCAATGGAAACTCAAAAAGCCAGAAGGGCCTAGACAAATGTGCATCATATTCTAACAGACCAGAGATACCAGCACAGACTACAGTAACCAGCAAAAATTTCAGTCATTATAGACAAAGAACAAGATATTCCATAAGAATGTCAAATTTAAACAGTATCTATCCATAAATACAGCCCTACAAAATGTACTATAAGGAAAACTCCAACTCAAAGAGATTAACTATATCCATAAAAACATAATAAATAAATGATTTCTCACCATCAAAACCAAAAAAGAAGCATATACATACATTCATGCATACACACACCATCACCACCACCAAAACAATAGAAATTAACAGTCTTTGATCATTGATATCTCTTAATATTAATAGACTCAATTCCTCAGTAAAAAAGACACACTTACAAAATGAATGTGAAAATAGGATTCAACCTACTATGTGCAAGAAACACACCTCAACAGCAAAGATAGACATTACTTCAGAGTAAAGAGTTAAAAAAAATTCAAAGCAAATCATTCTAAGAAGCAAGCTGGTATAGCAATTATAATATCTAACAAACACTTTCAACAATAATTAATCAAAATAGATGGGGAAGGATATTTCATATGCATCAAAAGAAAAAATCCACCAATATAATGTTTAGGTTCTTAACATCTGTGACCCAAAGATAACATTACTAAAGCTGAAACAACACGTAAATGATCACTCATTGATAGTGGAAAACTTCAGTACCCCACTATCACCAATAGACAGGTTAATCAGACAAAACTAAGCAGAGAAATACTGGAGATAACAGATATTCAAAACAATGAAGCTAACTGATATTTACAGAAAATTTTGTCCAAACACAAAAGAACTTCTTCTCAGCATCTCACAGAACTTTCTACAAATTGACCATATAATTAGTCACAAAGCAAGTTTCAACAGATACAAGAATATTGAAACAAACCTCCTGTATCCTATGAGATCACCATGAATTAAAGTTGGATCTCAACAACCAACCACAGAAAGCCTACAAGCTCAAGAAAACTGAACAACTCTATACTGAATGTCTACTAGGTCAAGACAGAAATAAATAAATAAGTTAAAAATGTCCTAGAGTTCAATGAAACACAAGATGCTAAGTGGTATGATTTATTGCAGTAAGTACCTACATAAAATAATTGAAAATATCTCATAGTAGCTACTAAAATCTCTAGAACAAAAAGAAGCATGCACACCTAAGGGGAAAACAGGTCAGTAAATAACCAAACTGAGGGCTGAAATCAATAAGATAGAAATAAAGAGAACAATACAAAGAATAAATGAAACAAAAGTTGTTTATTTGGCAAAATCAACAATATAGGCAAAACCCTTATTCAAACTAACAAAAAGATGGAAAGAATATCACAAGATGGAAAGATCTCCCATGATCATGGTTCACTGGAATTAACATAGTAAAAATGACCATCCTACCAAAAGCAATCTAGAGATTCCACTCAATTCCATTAAAATTCCTACTCAATTCTATACAGACATTCAAAGAAAAATTTTTGACTTTATATAAAAAAAAGAACAACAACAAGAAAAACCCAGGATAGCTAAAACAATCCTAAACAATAAAAGAACTTCCAGAGGATATCACCACCCTTAATCTCAAGCTACAGAAATATAGTAATAAAAACCACATGGTATTGGCATTAAAACCAGCATGTTGATCAATGGATTGAAATTGAACACCTTGACATAAATCCTCACAATTACAGACACCTGAGTTTTGATGAGGAAGCCAAAAAGACACAATGGGAAAAAAAGACAGCATCTTCAAAGTTGTGCTAGAATATCTGGATGACTGCATGTAGAAAAATGTAAATAGACTACTATTCAGTATCCTGCACAAAACTCAAGTCCAAGTGGATCAAAGACCTCAACATTAAACCAAGCACACTGAACCTATTAGAAGAGAAAATTGGGAATAGCTTTAAAAAGCATTGGCACAGGATACAACTTTCTAAATAGAACATCAATAGTGAAGGTACTATTGATTGACAATTAATAAATGAGACCTCATAAATCTGAAAAGCTTCTGTAAGACAACGGACATTGTCAATTGAAAAAAATGTACAGTGCAGTGTCTTTTGTCTTACAAAAGATTTTCAGTTTTGTGAGGTCTCATTTATTGTCAATAATAAATGTAGTATATAGAATGGAAAAAGATTTTCAGCAACTACACACTGACAGAGGGCATCTAAATATATAAAGAACAACTACAACAACAAAAAACCCTAGGTATCAACAAACCAAATAATCCAAATAACAAATGGGCTACAGATATAAACAGAATTCTCAACAGGAGAATCTTAAATAGCTAAGAAACATTTATAGAAATGTTCAACATCTAAATACAAAATAAAGAAGGAAAAAAAAAAAAAGAAATGTTCAACATCCTTAGCCATCAGGGAAATGCAAATTATTACTACTTTGTTATACCACTTTACACTTATCATAATGGCTAAGTTCAATAACATAAAGGACAGCTCATGCTGGAGAGGATGTAAAACAAGGGGAACACTTCTCTGCTGTTAGTGGGACTGCAAACTTGTACAGCCATTATGGAAATTAATATGGTAATTTCTTTGGAAATTGATCTACCTCAAGACCCAGCTTTACCACTCTTGGGCATATATCCAAAGGTCAGTTCATTCTATCACAAGCACACTTGCTCAACTATGTTCATAATAACTTTATTCATAATAGCCATAAGCTGGCAATAACCTAGATATCCCTCAATAAAAGAATGGATAAAGAAAATGTGGTACATTTGCACAATGAAATATTACTCAACTGTTAAAAGATGACATTATGAAATTTCCAGCTGCCCCCAAATCATCCTGAGCAAATCAACCCAGAAAGACAAAAGAATGCTTACTTACTTATTATCAGTGTATGTTAGTTGGTAAGTAAAGGATAATCACACTACAATCTATAGACTCAGAGAGGCTAACTAACAAGGAGGGCACAAGGGAGGACACATGGAACTCCCTGGGAAAGTGAAATAGAATACATTTGGCAGATAGACTTGCAGCAAGGAATAGGAGGGATCAGGTAGGGGAGGAAGGCAAGGAGGGAGAGATAAGTGAAATTGGGAAGCATTTGGGGGGTGATGTGAACATGTAATGCTGTGGAAACTTCCTGGAACCTATGAGGGAGACACATGTGAGGACTCCTAGATACGAAGCCTAAACTGTCAGTCTTCTATAACTAGGCAGCAGCTTCCAGTGGTGAGACTGGAACACCAACCCAGCCACAACCTGTCCTGCCTGCTAGGACAATGGTGTCACAGAGCTTGTGGGAGCAGCCCGTCAATGACTGCTCTCACTATAGTCTTGACACCAGAGGGAAGTCGCTCCTGACACTGCCTGGATGGCCAGGAACCACAAGCTGCAAAGCCCAGAGGCCTAGGTAGAACCAAAACAAATTCAGATTGGGAATTGGAGAGAGAGAGAGAGAGAGAGAGAGAGAGAGAGAGAGAGAGAGAGAGCATTTGAGCAGTGGTTATTGTCATCACCACAGTACTAATTTATACCTCTCCAGCACACACATGCACACACACACACACACACACACACACACACACATTAATTTTATTAGTGTATATTCATTGTACATAGTCCTGGATTTCATAAGGGAACTCTTTAAGGAGTATATGTATATATGTGTAGTGTGTGTGTGTGTGTGTGTGTGTGTGTGTGTACCTTTCACTTATTCCCTCCTATGATATATTTACATATATGATTTTATAAATCTACACAAAATCAAGGATCTACCAATGACAGAAAAATGTGTAATTTTTTCCTTGTGCCACCTCTGTGATAGTAATTATGTCCCAGAGTAATGTTAAAGACTCCTTATGTTTTTTCTTTATGTCTCTGAGGCACGTTGCATTATTTATTTCACATTCTACAAATGCAGCCTGAAGCCAGATCCAAGGTCAAGGCAACTTGTTCAAGAACTAGCAAAGAGCTGAGTCAAGTCCACATGACCCTGAATGTAAAGTCAAGGGGGCACTCAGCTAAAACACGCAAGTGTTACTTTTTTCTCTAGGTTTAAAGTTGACTTCTAGCTTACTGTTGCCTTTTCTTATAATTTAAGAAGTAATTGGTCTTCATCACCAACACATCCTCCATTGACATTCCCGTTTTGCCAACTTGCTTGTGTCATTTGTGTCAAAATGCTCTCTCAGCATCTCTGCCAAGTAGCTAGGGATATATATATATTGTACAAGTGCATCCATGAATCTGATGCGAGATTTTATTTTACTTTGGAACAGTGGTAACTGCCATTATTCCGAGGGTTCAGGTACCTGAATTATCAGAAGTGTATGCATAGCTATTGAAGCTTCATTTAATTGACATTAACACACAGCTCCTACACTGAAGAAAGTTTTACTGAGCCTGGGAACAAAAGATTTCAGTGAAGAAGTCTCTCTACATTATTAAGTTGTTTTCCGGTGCTTTTCAACAACAAAGGACAACTTGAGTCATTTTGAGCAAGAAGCAATTTGTTGAAAGGATGCAAGGACACCTAAGAGAACCTAGGGAATGAGCCAGTTCTAAACAAATGAAATCAAATTTTAAAACAGGCTGCTCCAGGGACCCAAGTGGAAGGAGTTTATGATTTATTCATGTTGAGTTCTGCAATTGAATCCGTACAGCTGGGTTTGGCATGCTTCCTCTCCGGAAGATTCTCTACCAGCATTTCATCCCCATCGCACTATTTGCTAGAGTCTACCTAACACCTGTTCAAGAGAACCAGCTATTATATTTTCAATTATTTTGTAAATCAGATGTTAATACCACTGACATTTAAAACCCAAGTTTTGTCAGAGAAGTATTTACAACAGGAAACTTCAGAGATGCTGCAAATTAAGGTTGGATTCTCTCTCTCTCTCTCTATTTCTTTATTTGGAGAAATGATGTACCAACACATTCCCTCACAACAGACTGTACATATGCCAATCTATAAAGGTGATGTTTAAGAATATAGACTTTGATTTAGACTTAGTGAAGTTGAGGTCTTACTATATGTCCCTCCCTCCCCCCTTCCCTTCTTCCCTCCCTGTTTCTTTCTTCCCATGATGCTCTGTGTAGAGATGATACCTAGGCTCTTTCCTCCCTCTGTTTCTTCCTTCCCATGATTCTCTATTTAGAAGTGGTATGTAGTCAGAAATTTCTTTGTCCCACCTGGCCAGTCCCACAGCCTTTTGGTCTCAACTAACTACATAAAGGCTTATATTAATTGTAACTGTTTGGTGTATGGTCAGGCTTATTATTTGCTATTACTCTTAAACTAGCTCACCTTTTCTTTTTTTGTGTCTTTTTTATTATTATGAATAAAGTCACATTTTCTATCTGTGTACATCCTTGTTCAAAGTCCCTTCTCCCTCCCACCCCCTCCAGTCACACTCTTTCCCCCACATCTCCCCATCTCCACTTTTTCTTAAATGTGTTTAGCCACGTGGCTTGGTACATTTTCTCAGTGCAGCATTCTCATCTTACTTCCTCTGTGTCTGCTAGCTTCTGCTCTATTATTCCTCTTCCCAGACTTCTTCTTGTCTGGTTACCTCCCTGTGTTTCCTGTCTGTCTAGCATCTAGCCCATCAGTGTTTTATTAAACCAATATCTACAATGACAAATATTAGCAGTGTACAAGAACATAGTCCCACAGCAGTTATAGCTAGTTTCTTCCTCCCTCTGTGTGATTTTTTTCATGATTCTCTGTATGGAAATGGTACCTGGACTCTTCCTTCCCCCTGTGACGTCCTTCTCACAGGGCTCTGCATAGAAGTGATACCTGGGTTCCTTCCTCTCTCCATGCCTTCCTTCACATAATGCCTTGTGTAGTGGTCGTACCAGGGGCTTAAGCCCACCAAGTGATTGTTTTTCTGCTGAGTTATATTCTCAGCTCACTGGACAATTTTCTTATTTTGTAAGCTTGCACGTTTTATAGGCTTCCTGAAATTTAGATTTCTTTACAGAATAAAACAGCAATTAAACAACAAAATGTTTTGTAATGAGAACTCAGTGAATCCAGAGTGTCAAGTCCATGAAAAGCAAATTGTACACAATAGCTATTTACCATATTTCTCTGCCCCTGCTTCTCTGTTGATCACTATTTATGGATACTTGATATTTCACACAATTTGAAGTATTCAAATACCTGAGCTTGTGGGGGACCTTTCTCATTGAAACTACCATTGAACAAGAGTTGCTTTTCCTTTTATAGCCAAATTCCTCACAATTAGCACCTTAAGAGAGGAAAGGTTTATTTTGGCTCAGAGTTCAAGGGGATACAGTCCACCATGTGGACATATGTGAGGAAGGCAGCCCCATGGTGGAAGGAGCGCAGAGCCTTGTTCACATCCTTGCCTGAGAGGCCGATTAGACAGAAAGCAAGGCACAGCTGTAACTCTGAAGTCATTCCCAGTGGCCCACTTCTTCTGGTCATGTTCCGACTCTCAAAGGATCTACACCCTCCCAGCTTCATTAGCTGGGGTCAACTCTTCAAACTCCAACACAACAGGTGTTACAAAAATCAATACAGCACAACTTTTTTCACAGACCTGGAGGCAAAATGGGTCTTCTGAGGTTTGTAAAATACTACAAGCAGAAAGAGTACTTAATGCTATTAGTGATTGCCTACAACCATTACAAAAGAAAACTCTGTAGAAAGATTTAAAGGCTGATTCGTAATGAGAAAGTTAGCTGGTTTTCTAATCCCCAGTGGAGAATATTTGCCAAATGCTTCCAGATTGGCTAGGAACCTTTACTTTTTATTTTACTTCTTTTTGTCTAATTACAAGAGACACATGAGATGATACATGAGAGACATCGCCATCTCTGTGTCCAACTTATAGACCAGAATATAAGGCACAAGAGATTTAGATAATTTTTTAGTGACATTTAGCTAAGCCGTGGCTGAGCACCATTTGAGCCCACCATTGTCAGTATGACTCAAAAGTTTAATTTCTGTCCATCATCCTAGCTTCTCCTCTGTAATTTATACATTGGTCAGTTCTGGAGGCATTTTAGCTTTATCCAAGAAAGCCCTAGTGGCAGAATCTATAGGTAAGAGAATTATGTAGTGTCTGCATACAGGGTTGTAGTGACTCTGTGTGTTTTGAAGTAAAGGAAATGTCAGGGAGGATTTAGGAAAAATGACTTGTGGTCAGTTTGCAAAGCTAAGCATTTTTTGTTGGTTAGATTACAGGAACTATCAGCCTCGTTGTCAAATCCCAGATTTTCTAGAAGTTTTATTCTTAGAGGAGTCTTTTATTTCCATAATCCAAGCTAAAATAAAAAGAAAGCCACCAATAATGTGTTTTTATCCAATATTTAGACATGATAAAATAGCTGTACATGCTAATGTGGTTATCTGATGAGACTCTGGGGTACACTATGGTGGGAGAGAGAGAAGCTGCCTCACTGGGACAAGGTAAAACCATTCATCCTTTTTTTTTGGCTGGTGTCTTGGGCTGCAGAGAAAAGAGGAAGAAAACCACAGCTCACCCAGGAACAGAGGGAGTGCATGGCTAATGTACACTATGGAAACTAAGTGTGGAAGTTCCATGCTAATTATGTAAGGGCTGCATGTTTTACACAGCCCAGCAAAGATCTGATGCTGCCTCTGCTGGCCTGCAGCTACGTAGCTAATTGATGCATATTCTGCAGTGTGTCTCTGGAGGTGAAATCTGAAAACCAGGCACTGGCCAGATACAGCATCCTGAAGCTCATATTTATTCTTGACTTGTTTGTTAGATTCCATGAACTTGAAGAGGGAGGAGATTCCCACCCCAGTTTCTCCAAAAAAAAAATACTATTTGTGTGTATTAATGAGGTGCCATAGCTATTATCTGTGGGGAATAATTTTATTTTTTAGTTACTGTTTCTAAGGTTTACAGTGTTCAGTTATGTAAGCAGAACAGTGGGATTCAAATTCAAACATATATTCATGTGTAGATATCAAACCCAAGGGGTGGTCTGATAGATAGGTCAGTTGTCAGCTTGGGTAAGTTTAGAATCTGCTGGAAGACTGGTGAGATTCAGCTCAGGGATGTCTGTGAGGGAACTTCCTGTGAACACATTTCCAGAGAGGATTAGCTAAGGAGGGCAGACCATCTCTGAGTGGGAAGCACTCATCCTAAGCTGACCTCTGCACAGAACAGAAGGGGAAGAGAAGGAAGCCAGTTCAGTGCAGTCATTCATTTAGTCTGCTTCTTGGCTGCCAGGATGTGACCAGTTCTGCTCCATCACTTCCTACACTAGTGATGGGCAAGCACCCTTAAAACTACAAGCAAAAGGATTCCCCATTTTAAGTAGATCATGGGCATTTTGGTCACCATGATAGAAAAGTTACTAACACAGATGGAAAAAGGCCCAGTCTCTGCTTTATCTGGTCTTACTTCCACAGCTGGAAACTTGAGATTTCATGGGGCTTACTCATAAACAGTACCGCATGTTTCTAGAATGGACTGGAAGCCACTGCCATGTGACAGGAAGAAACCTATTCATACCAGCTTAAAGGAACCAATCATGGGCCTGGAGAGATGGCTTTGGGGGCAAGACTGCTCACTCCACAAGCATGAGGATCTGAGTTTGAATCTACAACACCCATATAAAAAGCTGGGCATGGCCAATGTAAGCTCAAAACTCCAGTGCTATGGGTGGCAGAGGCAGGAGGATTATGAGGACTTGCAGACCGCCAGCCTAGTCTCAGTGAGAGACTTTGCCTCAAGGGAATAAAATGGAGAGTGATGGAAGAGGACACCCAGCATCCTCTGGTCTCTGTGTGAGCAGAGACTCTCCCAACTTATGTCTCCCCCATATCTAACCATTGTTAGACGGTCAAGATTCTTATGTCAGCCATTAAACATCTGATAATTTCATTCCCATTAGCCATAGTAAAAATACGTTCCTGTATTTACAGCATGGGAATTTGAAAATCCTACAGATTAGAGCTTTTAATCTCTTTTGAAAAGATGGCTGACTAGCGCATCCCACTGCAGAGTCACCATTCACTGTCTATAGCTATACCAAGGATCTATGGTCCAGAGCTTCTTAAGGTAGCTCAGTGGGAAAGGACCTTGGTGACAAGCCTAATAGCCCTAGTTCAATCTCTGGGACCCACATGGTGGAAGGACAGGAAGGACTTCTCCATGTTATCTTCTGATTACAGGTGTGCAGCATGGCATATGCGCACCCACACAGACACGGAGGACACAGGCAGACAGAAGAATTAAAAACATAGCAAAGAATATGAGCTTCAGAATGAGACTTGGAGGGTTGGATATTCAGATTTGGTATGACTTAATAA
Source organism: Sigmodon hispidus (assembly GCA_004025045.1). Classification (NCBI taxonomy): domain Eukaryota; kingdom Metazoa; phylum Chordata; class Mammalia; order Rodentia; family Cricetidae; genus Sigmodon; species Sigmodon hispidus. The sequence goes on from PVIH01002578.1 coordinate 157,240, forward strand.
TAGCATAACCTCAGGCAAGCTATTGAACCTCTCTGAACCTCAGAGTCTCAGTTCCAAAGAAGGTCCAGATCAGAAAGAAGGCAGTATAACTTGCAGACTTTCTCAATTTGGCACCACTGCACTTTGAGTCAGGTAACTGGGGGGGTCGTGTATGGAGTGATCTGTCCCCTGCATTGGCGGATGTTCACTGGATCTTCAGTGCTAATACTACCCATCCACACGTACCTCAATCCTAACAACCAAAAAAGACTTCAGATGTTGCCAAATAGTTCTGGTTTGGGTCTTCACCCCAATAGAGGAACATTGCCCTCTATGTAGAGCTGCTTCTGAGTGCCAGGCACAGAGGAGTCTTGAGGAATGCCCACAGAACACCTGACTTTTGAATAATGGCTTCCATGGTGAGAAGAAATCGGAGATCACCCTCAAGAGCATCAGGGACAGTGTAACAACTGATTAGTAGTGTCTGTCAAGAGTGTTAGGAAGGATGTTGTGGTACCACAAGCAACAATAACAGCTATCACTGAGCAAGCCCTTATAAATGCTAGGTGCTCTTCATAGCAATCTGTTCAGTATAATAACTCAGCTCATTCCAATTACCTGGTTGGGCAATGTTCCTCTATTGGGGTGAAGTCCCAAACCAGAACTATTTGGCAACATCTGAAGTCTTTTTTGGTTGTTAGGATTGAGGTACGTGTGGATGGGTAGTATTAACACTGAAGATCCGGTGAACATCCGCCAATGCAGGGGACAGATCACTCCATACACGACCCCCCAGTTACCTGGCTCAAAGTGCAGTGGTGCCAAATTGAGAAAGTCTGCAAGTTATACTGCCTTCCCATGATATTGGTGGAAAGTAAAGTTACAGAGATGCCAAGGCACTCATCCTAGGTCATCAAGAAGCGGACAGAGGGGAGTGAGTCCCACCGAGAGAGTCCACCCTTTCCTTCTGCATGTTTGGAAAGAAGGTGGCAAGGAGCAGGGCAGGAGAGCAGGAGTCACAGCAGGCACAGGTTGCTGTCACACGGGTTTGCTCTTTTGTTTTATTTTTGCTGGTGCTGCTGAAACTGCCCATTCCCCCTGGCTGCCTCCTCCAAATCCCTGCTGTGAAAACCCAGCCCTCTCTGATTTCCTCTGGCACCAGAGTCCTCCTTCCAGCTGCTCCCTGCTCGCTGCTCCTGCCTAGTGCTGGCAGGTGATGGCCCGTGAGTGTGATTTGCTCTGACACACCACTGCTGCCAATGTTGCCTGGGAAAGTGAACCTGGGAGGTGTTGCTGCTTCATGAGTACAAAATACCAGCTTTGCACTTCTCCCTAGGGGAAGTAGGGCTGGGCATGGCTCTGCAGAATCTATAAAATAGCAGTGCCCAAGAGTAGCTCTTTGTGGCATCCAGTACTGTGCATTCCAGTAGCTGTCAAGTGCAGAGTAGGTGACTCACCTGGAGCTTTGGGAAACAGAACCATAGTTAGCTACCTTGGCTAGTGGGGCTGCTATGAAGCTCTGGGTCTTGGATCGGCCTCATGCTTCTATGTGATCAGGGATGCTGGTTTGAATGTGAACGGAGGAATAGCGATGGTGTCAAACTCACGCTTAGGCTCAGTGGCTCTCCAGCAGTAAGCATGGAGCTGCACCTCTCTGAACTTCACTCTTTGCTTGTAACCATAAGACAGGGAGGTGGTGAGCGTCACAGCTTTTTAGATATAGCCACAAACACAGATATTGCTAAGACCTAAAAGACAAATTATAGTTTTTCTTATTTATGAAACTAACTACTATGTTGATGCAGATTCTGGGATCAAAACCAGGGTTGTCAGAAATGAGTGTCTGATTGATTAATCATGTCTGTTATGCATGCAGACATGTAGAAAACATGTGTGCACTCCTGGTGTTCATACCCAGGCTTGGTAGCTTCAGAAGTACTTCTTAGAAACTCCATTGCTGCTCTTGATTATTTAAGCCACCTTAAAGCCAAGGGAGAAATAGTTCTTTGATGGAGACCAGAAATCACTGAAGGAGAAAAGCTCATTTTCTTTAAATTATGATTCCTAATGACCCATTGGCCTGCACTACAGAAGAGTTTTAACATGCTAAGAGAGTAGGGGATTGGGAACTAAGTGATTCGTGATATTTTTCTCTCTTGCTTCAAGTGTTTCTGGCAGACCAGGTCTTTTCTGAGGAGGGAGGAGTTAGTGAAGTCCAGAAAAGGGAGTCAGCTGAGATGCTGATCCCAGACACAAAGGAGCATGGAGAAGAGAGTTGATGTTAGCAGAAATAATTAAAACCACCTCTCGTTGGTGATAATGCTGTTGGTTTCATCTGCATTTCCAGGCATTCACCTTTACTATGAGCTTCTCAGGTTTCCTCTGGGGATCACCGACTGCATGAGATTTAGGCCTAGCCAGTCAGAACATCACTGGCCAGAAGTGTTAGGGTTTTGAGCATATATCAGCATGGTTCGCATATATCCAGTTATCTGGTGGCAGGTTTCTATGGATGCAGGAGGTGGGAAAAGAGGCAGAAGACAGTGGTGAATAGCAGGAGACTCTTAACAACTATTTCTATGTAGAAAAGGGCTTTATTGTATATGATTATGATTAACAGAGGGGTTATGATTATAGTGGCAGAGAAAGCGAGAAGGAAGAGAAAGAGGAGGAAAGAAGAAAGGAAGAAGAGAGGAAAATGAGAGCTCCCAAGAGAGGACAGAGAGAGAGCGAGAGAGAGAGAGAGAGGCATGTGGAACCTTGCTTTTAAAAGGACCTGACATCAGAGCGAGCCCAGGGGAGGGCGTGGACTGCAGAGTTCATAGGGCCTGGCTCTTAGGGACTAGCAAACAGGTGTAGGTTAAGAGGGTAGTCACATGATTAAAGTGAAGCTGAAAATTAAATGCTGGTATTTTTGTGGAATTCTTGAGAAAACAGTTCTTTCCATTACCCGGTACCACAGAAGCTCAGATTTCCTGAGGCCATATTTGTCAACACATTGGAGAATGCCTGACAAAGAAGCCACAATGGAGCAAAGTGGAGATGGGGGATGGCAGGATGGAGGTTTTCAATGACACCATTCAAGTTTCTAGAAGCAGCCATGTCTGCAACTATGGACATCTGAATTTGTGTACACTTTTCCATTAACCAATTTATGATGGATTATTTTCCACTAAAGAAGAGTCCTTAATGAGGCCAGGAAACTTTCCTAAATTTGATGGGAGAAAGATAAAAAACTCCAGACAAAATAAGACTGAAACTGGATGTGGTGCATGTCAGTAACCCTGGCAGCAAGCAACTGAGGCAGGAGGATTGCGCTCTGGAAGCCAGTCTGTAGTACTTGGAAAAATCTTGCTTTTATAAGTAATAACAATACTAACAATAACAATAGAAAAAATGAGTGAAAGAGAAGCTGGAATAATTATAATATTCTAACTATGAGAATAACTCCTATGTACTAGAGGTTCATGGCTACTGTGGCTCTTATAACATGGCTTATACTAGGAGGTTGTCACTAACATTATTACGTGTGGCATGGACTGTTTTCCTACTGAGGGAATCCAAGAGTTAAAAGTTATTTTGGACTTTTTAGGTAGGTGTTAATGCCCAAATGATCAGTCCTATACTCATTTATATACAAGTAACTCATGTATATATGAATAACACTGAAAGATATATTTTAATCATATGTGAAATTTTTAAAAATTCAGAAATCAATGTGTTGTTGAGGTGGTGGTCAACATTTATAGTGACTGATTTGGGAGACAGAGGCAGGAAGCTTGCCCCAAGTTGGAGACTAGCCTTGGCCATATGATAAGACTGTACCTCCAGTCCCAAACAATAGATATATAGGTTCTCAAGTGTTCTAACACACACACACACACACACACACACACACACACACACACACACACACACTCTAATGTCTTATGCCCAAGGCATAACAACTTGAACCATTACAAAGCTTAGATTGATGCGCAGCTTTGCCTGATCCTGAGGACCATGGGTTTTAAGTGCACACCAACTGCTTGGCCTCTCAGTGAACACAGTCAAGTGAGGAGGGGAGGTTATTATGAACCAGGTAATGTACAGTGTGCTTTATCCTTCCAGCAAAGTAAAACCCAGGGTGTAGAGACTTAGGAAAAGAATAAGAAAGGGAAAAACCTGTAGGCAGGAAACACAAAAGCTGATGCATGGGGCTCTTTCTGTAACTTATATTAAAATAATTGATCAAATGCATGTTATAAGCTTCTGGAATACATAGTGATCATGGCTGTCTATATTTCGTGATTTATTCTCAGGCCCCTGAAGAGAACTCTGAGGAAATCCAGAAAGGATATCATTGCATTTTGTTATACAAGCAATTCCTAGAGAGACCGAAGGGGAAGTGGGCAGGGAGTCACATTTCAAGCACATCTCCATGTCATTGGAAATAGTTCTTAGTGTACCAGAGCAGTTGATATGCTCCAGGCTACAGGCTAGAGTCACATGTGTTCTCTACTCTGGGAAAAGCCTGTCTCAGGCTCTGTAGGTAACTTCCGACTGTCTACATGCCATTCATTAGTGAACCCTTTGTCCTGGGCCTAAATAAAAGCTAGAGTTTCTTCTCCTGAGAGCCCCACTGAGCACAAAGCACTGGCCTTAAGTGCACAGGGGTGTGTTCTCACCTTCAGCATGATTAACAATTCCTTTTTTAAATTTTTTAAACTTTTTAAAAATTATTTGGTAATTTTATATCACGCACCCCATCAAACTCAGTTATCAGTTTTATACCCACACTTATGGTCTCCCCATTTACAAAAAGCCCATTCATGCTGCTCATTTAATTACTGGAGCATAACTAAACTCCCTGTGGCCAGCCCAGTAAACAAAACGAGAACTTTCTCACCCACATCCCTGCCAGAGGCCATTAGAGACCTTTCTCACCCACACCCCTGCCAAAGGCCATCAATGCAGAATTGAAGCACTGTGTCATTTAGCTATGTTCTAGCCTTGAGCCCTTGTTTACAATGGCATTTTTTTTTAAAGTCCACTAATGAGTGAGTACATCCTCCCCTACTTTTCTTTCTGTGTTTGTGATACCTCCCTCAGGAGGATATTCTCCAAATCCACCCATTTGTCTGAAAATTTTAGGATATCATTATTTTCTTACTGCTGAGCAATATTCCATTGTGTAGATGTCCCACAGTTTGTTAATCCATTCTTCAGTGGAGGGACATCTAGGTTGTTTCCAGGTTTTTGCTATTATAAATAATGATGCTATGAACATAGTTTAGCTAATGCTTTTGGGGTGTGAATGTGTGTCTTTAGGGTATATGCCTAAAAGTGGTATTGCTGGGTCTTTGGGGAGATTCATTCTCAGTTTTCTGAGAAGCTGCCATACTGCATGCCAGAGTGGCTGAGCAAGTTTACACTCCCACCAACAATGGAGGAGTATTCCCCTTGCTCTGCATCCTCTCCAGCTTAGGCTGTCATGTGTGTTTTAATCTTAGCCAATCTGACAGGTGTAAGGTGGTATCTCGAAGTTGATTTGTATTTCTCTGATGGCTAAAGATGTTGAGCACTTTTTCATATGCCTTTCAGCCATTTGTAATTCTTCTGCTGAGAATTACCATTTTAGTTCTGAACTCCATTTTTAAAATTGGATTATTTAGGGTTTTCAGCTCTAGTTTCTTGAGTTCTCTATATATTTTAGAGATCAATTCTCTGTCACTTGTAGGGTTGGTAAAAAGCTTTTCCCATTCTGTAGGCTGTTGCTTTATCTTATTGACTGTATCCTTGGCCTTACAGGAGCTTTTCAGTTTCAGGAGGTCACACTTATTGATTGTTGTTCTTAATGTCTATGCTACTGGTGTTATATTTAGGAAGTGGCTACCTGTCCCTGTGCGTTGGAAGGTATTTCCCACTTTCTTTTCTATCAAGTTCAATGTAGCTGGGTTTATGTTGAGGTCTTTGATCCACTTGGATTTGAATTTTGTGCAGGGTGATAGGTTTGGATCTATTTGCATTTTTCTACACACTACCATCCATTTATGCCAACAGCATTTGTTGAAGATACTATCTTTTTTCCACCAAATATTTTTGACCTCTTTGACAAAAATCAGGTGTTCATAGATGTGCAGGTTAATGTCTGGGTCTTTAATTTGATTCTATTGATCCACAAGTCTGTTTTTATGCCAGTACAAAGCTGTTTTTATTACTGTAGCTACAGTATAATTTGAAGTCAGGGATGATGATGCCTCCTGGGGTTCTTTTGTTGAGCAAAATTGTTTTGGCAACCCTGGCTTTTCTGTTATTCCAAATGAAATTAAGTGTTGTTCTTCCAAGGTCTATAAAAAATTGTGTTGAGATTTTGATGGGAATTGCATTGAATCTGTAGATTGCTTTTGGTAGGATTGTCATTTTCATTATGTTGATCCTATGTACCCAAGAACATGAGAGATCTTTCATTTTCCGATATCCTCTTTAATTTTTTTCTTCAGTGATTTAAAATTTTTGTCAAACAGATCTGTTACTTCCCTGGTTATAGTTACACCGAGGTATTTAATACTATTTGCAGCTATTATAAAAGGTGATGTTTCCCTTATTTCTTTTTCAGCTCTTCTATCCTTAGTGCTACTAATAGGAGTGCTACTGATTTCTTTGAGTTAATCTTATATCTTGCTACATTGCTGAAGGTGTTTATCAGCTGTGGAAGTTTCCTGGTAGAAACTTTTTTTGTGGGTCACTTATATATACAATCATATCATCTGCAAATATAGTTTCACTTCTTCTTTTCCGATTTGTATCCCCTTAATCTCCTTTCATTCTCTTATTGTTTTAGGTAAAACTTTGAGAACTATGTTGAATAGATAAGGGGAGAGGAAACAGCCTTGTCTAGTTCCTGATTTTAGTGGGATTGCTTTGAGTTTCTATTTAGTTTGATATTGGCCATTGGCTTCTTGTAAATCGCCTTTATTATATTTAGATATCTTCCCTGTATTCCTGATATCTCAAGGGCTTTTATCATAAAGGAGTGTTGGATTTTGTCAAAGGCTTTTTCAGCATCTAAGAAGATGATCATGTGGGTTTTTTTACCTTCAATTCGTTTATATGATGGAAGACATTTACAGTTTTTCATATGTTGAACCATACCTACATTTCTGGGATGAAGCCTATTTGATTGTTGTGAATGACTTTTGTTTTTATATGTTGTTGTATTCAATTTGCCAGAATTTTTTTGGAGAATTTTTGCATCAATGTTCATGAGGAAAATTAGTTTGTAATTCTCTTTTCTTTGTTGCATTTTTGAGTGGCTTGGGTATCAGGGTTATTGTGGCCTCATAGAAAGACTTTGACAGTATTCCTTCAGTTTCTACTGTATGAAACAGTTTGAGGAGTATTGGTATTAGCTCTTCTTTGAATATCTGGTAGAATTCTCCACTTAAACCACCTGGGCCTGGGGTTTTTTTCCGGGAGACTGTTAAGGGCAGCTTTAATTTCCTTTGGGTCATAGGTATGTTTAGGTCTTCATTGTGATCTTGATTTAATTTTGGTAAATGGTGCCTGTCCAGAAAGCTGTCCATTTCTTCTAGGTTTCCTATTTTTTTGTGGAGTATAGATTTTCAAGTTATGAACTGGTAATTCTCTGGATTTCCTGGGATCTCTTGTTATGTTCCCCTTTTCATTTCTGATTTTGTTGATTTGGATATTCTCTCTCTGCTTTTTGGTTAGTTTGGATAAGGGTTTATCTATCTTGTTGACATTTTCTAAGAACCAACTCTTTGATTCATTGATCCTTTGTATTGTTCATTTTGTTTCAATTGTATTGATTTCAGCTCTAAATTTGATTATTTCCTGCCATCTACTCCTTCTAGGTGACTTTGCTTCTGATTATTCTAGGGCTTTAAGCTGTGCTGATAGTTCTTTTGTGTAGGATTTCTCTAGTCTTTTCATGTAGGTATCTAGTGCTATGAATTTTCCTCTTAAGACTGCCTTCATTGGGCCTTATAAATTTGGTATGTCGTGGATTCATTTTTGTTAAATCCTAGAAATTCTTTGATTTTTTTCATTTTTCTTCTTTGACCCAGAGTTGATTCAGTTGAGTTAAATTTAGTTTCCATGAGTTTTTAGGCTTTCTGTGATTTTTGGTGTTGTTGAACTCTAACTTAAACCATGATGATCTGATATGGTATAAGGAGTTATTCCCATTTTTTTGTACCTCTTGATATTTGCTTTATGACCAATTATGTGGTCAATTTTAGAGAAAATTCCATGGAGTGCTGAGAAATATGTGTATATCATTTTGTTTGAGTGGAGGGTTTGGTATATATCAACTAAGTCCATTTGGGTCATAACTTCTTCTAGATTCCTCATTTCTCTGTTTAGTTTCTGTCTGGTTGACCTCTTCAAGGGTGAAAGTGGGGTATTGAAGTCTCCAACTATTAGTGTGTCAGGTTTGATATGAAGTTTAAGTTTTAGTGGTGTTTCTTTTACATATATAGGTGCCCTTGTGTTAGGGGCATAGATATTCAGAATTGAAATTTTATCTTGGTGGATTTTTCCTGAGATGAATAAGTATTGTCCATTCTGGTCTCTTTTTGTTGATTTTATTTTAGAGTCCATTTTATTAGATATTAGAATATCTATACCAGCTTATTTCTTAGCGCCATTTGATTGGGAAGTCTTTCCTCAACCCTTTATTCTGAGCCTGTGTCTGTTTTTGAAGTTGAGATGTGTTTCTTGTATGCAGCTGAAGGAATTTTTGTTTGTTTGTTTGTTTGTTTTTTGTTTGCTTGTTTGTTTGTTTTTTATTCATCATGCTAGGGTGTGTCTTTTCATAGGTGAATTGAGTCCATTGATATTAAAGGATATTAATGATTGATGATCGATACTTCCTGCTATTTTTGGTGGTAGCTTGTATATACTTTTTTGGGGAGTTTCTCCTGTGGGCTTATCAATTAATTGTTTGTGGTTTCATGGGTATTTCTGGTTTGCTCAGGTTGGAGCTTTCCCTCTAAGACTTTTTGTAGAGCTGGATTTGTGGCTAGGTGTTGATTAAATCTGGTTTTGTTGTGAAATATCTTGTTTACTACATCTGTGTTGACTGATAGTTTTACTGGGTACAGTAGTCTAGGTTGACATCCATACACTTTTAGTGTCCATACAATGTCTGACCAGAACCTTCTTGCTTTCATTGTTTCCATTGTATAGTCGGGTATTATTCTGATGGGTCTGCCTTTATAGGTGATTTGGCCTTTTTCCTTTGCAGCTTTTAGTATTTTTTTCTTTGTTCTGTAGGTTTTGTGGCTTGATTATTATATGGGCAAACAGACTTTTTTGTGGATCTAGTCTATTTGGTTTTCTGTAGGCTTCCTGTATCTTTATAGGCATTTCCTTCTTTAGGTTGGGGAAGTTTTCTTCTATGATTTTGTTGAGTATATTTTTTGTGCCTTTGAGCTGGTGTTCTTTTCCTACTTCAATTCCAATTATTCTCAGGTTCAGCTTTTTCATGGTATCTCAAATTTCCTGGACATTTTGTGTCATGACTTTTTTGGTTTTATTATTTTCTTTAACTGATGTATCTATTACCTCTATTGAGTCTTCCACTGCAGAGATTCTCTCTTCCATCTCTTGGATTCTGCTGGTTATGCTTGAATCTGTTTTTCCAGGTCTTTTTTTTTTCAGATTTCTATTCCCTGCTTTGTTTTGGTTTGTGCCTTCTTTATAGCTTCTATTTCAATTTTTAATTCCTGTAAAGTTTCTTTCACCTTTTTGTTTTCTAATTCTTGGTTTTCTTTATTTTCTTTCAGGGATTTGTTCATCTCTTCTAATTTTCTGTTTGTATTTTCTTCTATTTCTTTAAGGGAGTTTTTAAATGTCCCCTTTTAAGGCTTCAATTAGTTTCATAAAGCTGATTTTAAAGTCATTTCCTTCTGTTTCCTCTTCATTGTTATGTCCAGGTCTTGAAACTATTGAACCACTTGCTTCTTCTGGTGGTGTTTTGTTGGTCTTTGTGTTGTTATGCATATTTTTGCACTGGTGTCTGTCCATTGTTTCCTTAGTTCACTCTTTTGTTAGTTCTTGGTTGACTCTTAGTGGGTTGTTGGTTGAGGGCTCTTAATTAGCTGTGTGTTCAGAGGATTGGTTGCTCTCCTGAGGTTGTAGTGCTATAATTGTAGTTGTGGTCTGGGCAGTCACCCCTTGACCTCTTACCTCTCAGCTGTGCACTCAGGAACTTTGCTGTTCCTGTGCGGCTACCATGCCAGCTGTGGTCTGGGCTGACTGTGGACTGATTCATAATTTCAAAATGTTTAACGACTAGGAAATGTCTTGTTCAATTTCTTTTCCCCATTTCTGTTTCTTACATCTCTGCAGTTTCAAAGGCATGGCTGTGGCTGCTGAAGATGATGGCGGTGATGCTGATGCTGATGAGAGTTGTGGTGATAATGGTTATTAAGCACAGACAATGCACTGGAGTCACTGTCATATACGCCTGTACTCTGGATGCCTCTAATTTCCCTTACTTTGTTTTTATGGCTAATTGGCCTTATTCCTCCATGTTCCAGCCTACTAATCAAACCTTCCTATCATGTGCTTCTTAGGCCTTGGTGCAACTGCTAAGTAGATGCACCACTATTGCATAATTTTAAAACAGTGCTGTGTGTGTTTTTTTTTTTAATGATATCAACTCCCTTTTGATGTTCATTTTTTTTATGAACTATCTCAAAAATTTTATACTCTATACCAGATACTGTCACATAAAGACATTTTTATATAAGTCCATTAAAAATTCATGTTGATCACATTCTCCCAATCCCAGTTAGTCCCTTTTTCCCCATAAACAGTTTCCTTTCTACTTCGATGTCATATGTACACACATGACTTTATGTACCTATATCAAATCCATGAAGCCAAAGGGAGAGAAAACATATGATATTTATTTTTTTCCTGAAACTGGCTTAATTTGCTTAATGTGAATAACATCACCTTACCCATTTTCTTGCAAATTACATAGCTTTATTCTTTATGGCTGTATAAAATTTGCTTGTGCATTATATGCACTAGACTGTTTATTATATTCCTCGGTTGATGAGCACCTAAGTTGGATCCACAACTAAAACATCGTGAATCATGCTGTGATGAGCCCTGATGTTCAAGTGTCTTGGTGATATGTTAACTTGAAGACTTTTGGGAAATACCCCAAGAAAGTTGTAGCTGATACAGTTAGATGATTTTTTTTTTTTAAAGAAAACTTTGTATCCATTTTTGCAGTGACAGGACCATCGTTGTATCCCCATCAGTCCTATCTAAGGATCTCCCTTTTATGAGAGAAACTATAGCATCTTGTTTGCTTTCTTTTATTCCAGGGGCTTCTCAAAAATTCTAGCATCTGAAAACTCTCCATAAACAACTTTTTTTTTTGTGGAGTAGGCCTATATCACCATCTGAATCCTATACATGAGGAAACCAAGGCTTGCTCAGAGTATAACAATGTGCCCCAGCTTGAATCCAATCCTGCTTCACAAACCTTTGCCCTAAACCATTATGTTATAGTGATACCTTCTATCTATCTAATTAGTTGACTTTTTGTTTGTCAGGGAATCTGATGTCTAACAGGTTTTGGATTTGGTTCAATAAGTCCACAAGGTTAGTGCTCCTTTTTTAGAATCCAATGGTAGCCAGTTTGTATATTTCAATAGTGTTTTGGTTGAAATGGTCTTTGTTGAGAACTTGGCAAGGTGGGTCCATTCATTTAATATAAATTGACCCCCCAGTCTCATCACCCCACATGTATCCCACACTTCTACCTTTACTTCAATTGCACCATCCCAACGGTCTTTCAGGAGGATGCTTGCCTTTCTGTCCTCTGTGAATACCCAGTGTTTCTGTCATACCCGAGATTTATACTTCTCAGAACATTTAACACACAGTACTTTTCTTTTTTAAAAAAAGAAACAAAAATATTTATTTGAGACAAGGTTTCTCTGTATAGCTCTGGCTGTCCTGGAACTTATCCTCTAGACCAAGCTGGCCTCAAACTTGGAGATCCACCTGGCTCTGACTCCCAAGAGCTGGGACTAAAGACTGCCTGGCAACCCACAGTATTCAAACTTGTTACTTTATTGTTCCAATTTAGGCTTTTTGTGTCATTCATGTGGGTGGTGATCTATTTGAATTCACAAGTGGGGTCTGAACCAATATTGTACCCAAAGTGCCTAAATACTTGATATATGAAAAATGAGTTGTCAGGGTGAGGGGTGGGGCACAATTAACAGAATGCTTGTCTGAAACACATGAAGTTCTGTGTCCCAGCCCCAGCTCTACATAAACTGGGTATGATGGTGCATACCCAGTCAAAAACACTCAGGAGACAGAGATGGGAGGATCAGGAATTTAAGGTTATCACCAGTTATATAGCAAAACTTGAGGCCAGCTTTGGTTACATGATATTTTTGTCTCAAAATCCAATCACAAGCCACAAAACTAATAGTAGTAGTAGTAGTAGTATAGTATAGTATAATATAGTATAGTATAGTATACACTTAAAATGAGTTGATGGTTTAATGAATATATGAAATGCAGGGATGGGTTTATATTTTTCATATCTCTTATCATTTCTCATGTGCAAAACCCTTTTCAGAAGCCAAGGAATACTCTGAGGGTGATTGGGTTAGTGCTTCATTTGAAAAGCTCTATGCCTGCTTACTCAAACATGAACATCAGTGCTATTTCAAAAGCATCTATCTTGAAGACATAATCAAATCCAGTTGTTCCCAAGCTGGCTACCACTGGAATCATCTGGAAAGGAGTGCTCACTACCTAACCAGTTACTACAGTGTTCTCCATGAGCCTGCTGTGTGCTATGGACAGAAGCATATACTGAATACTTCATGAACTGACAAAGGAAGTTCTAATTGAACAAACCCAGGGGTGCGTGTTTTTATCTCTGACCATCCTCTTTCCTCCCTCAGTATCAGGGATCATCCTATGTACATATCCTGAATACTATGATTGAGTTTCCTTGCAAAGATTTAGAACAAAACACTGCTATGAAACACCACATTTTCTGAGTCTTTCTAATTGGTCCTTCCTCATCTCCATATGGTAAACATTCATTATGCCTTTCATTAAACAGCATGAAAGACATTTTTTTAAAAGTTGACTTTCTCAATTGCAGTCTGACATGAATGAATTGATACTGTTGTTTGGAGCATAAAAATAAAAGTTGAGTGTAGAAATATATTATTGATTCTTACCTATTTTTTTTTTGAGCTCATGCACTATTGATTGAAGCCCTAACCTTTGCTCCTTCATCCCAAGATAGAAAATCTGTAGAGCTTCCAAGAACCAAAACTGGTATGAAGATTTTGATAGTTGGTGAGCCAGGCTGGAGGGACCGTATTCTTATCAGTAATATCAGTGACCTTGACTAGGAGATGTCAGCCTGAGTTTACATGTTGGATACTAACAAAGAACTTCCCAATTCAAGGACGTGTTTCTGCCTTGTGGGATGAGGGTGTTGGTGAGATGGATAAGTGAATTTAGTGCAAGGGCAGAAACTGAACCCTGACTAAAACAGGCAAGTGTATGTGGTAAGGAATGGCTAGAGTCATTGATCTTAGAGAAGAGCCTTATTTTCTGCTTGCATCTATATGTTCATCTTATTTTCCATTGAGAACACATTTTCCCAGAGAAGACAAGCTTTTTCCTAAGGCTTTCATATTCAACCACTTCTTCTCCTTTCTTGCAACCACACCTGTCTTGCAAGTCCCCAGTGGACTTTTGAATTGGAGCCTCTGAACCACATTTCTCCTCTGTGGGAAATGATGTCAGAGAACAATATTGAAATATTAAATTTCCCCTGTCTATTTGTGAGCTCTGGACTGCTGACAGAATTACTTTGCATCTCTGAGCTTCCACTTTCCTCTTTCTTGGACCAATTCATGAGGTCAGAAGCATTTGAAAGTAGCATGTAGTGAGGGAAGCAAGAAGAACCTCTCTCCACCCCCAACTGTGAATCTGGATAATAGAAAAGAAGCTTGTCCTGGGTAGTAGGCTTTTGTCAACTTGACACAATTTAGAGCCATCAGCGAAAAGAAGTCTCGATTGTCTCTTTAATGTACATACAGGCAAGTATGTAAAGCATTTTTTTGATTAATGATTTTTGTGGAAGGGCTCAGCCCACTGTGGATGGTCCACTCCTAGGCTTGGCATCACAGATGATAAAAAAAAAAGCAGGCTGAGCAAGCCATGGAGTCAAGCCAGCAAGCCATGTTCTTCTGTGGTCTTTGCTTCAGTTCCTGCCTCCAGGTTTCTGCTTTGAGTTCTTGCCTTGACTTTCTTCAGGGATGGAGTAATGTTTATAATCTTTCCTTCCCAAGTTGCTTCTGGTCAGGGTGTTTTATCACAGTAATAGAAACCTTAACTAAGATGTGAAGTCAGCACACAATAGACCATGGTGGAGATAATGAAAAAAGTATGTGGGTAAGGTTGTGGCTGATGCTGTTGATAGGTAAGGATGACATATAAAAAGATGCACCAGTGAGAGATAAGTATACATAAAGAATTGTGCTAGAGAAGCAGTCAAGCCTAGTCAAATTCTCTTAGATGGAGGACTTTGAGTGCAGTCACTGTATAAGAGCCAGAGAATGGATATACATGGGGAATATGCCAGTGTACCTGTCTATACTTACCTTTGACTTTCTATTACTACTCAGTTCTTAGCAAAACTGGGATTAAATGAGCCACTCATGAGTGTGGGTGAACTTGTATGTTTGTCTGTGTATGTGGTGTGTGTGTGTGTGTGTGTGTGTGTGTGTGTGTGTATGTGTGTGTGTGTGCAGGCACATTGCCTATGCACATATACTTAGAATGCAGACATCAACATGAGGTGTCTGTCTCTGTTGCTTTTCACCTTATTTTGTGAGCTGGGTTTCCCACTGAAACTCGAACTCACCACACCAGCCAGGCTGGCTGTTCAGTGAAGAAGCCCTTGGATTGACTTGTCTCCATTTCCTCAGTGCTGGAATTATTACATGACACACATGGTGCCGCGCCTTGCTTCAATAAAGATACTGGGAAAAGTGGGCTAAGGTCCTCAAGTTTTTTCCAAATTGAACTAACTCCCCAGTCTCTTGCAGAGGACAAGTGTGTATCACGAGACTTACAGTATGACCCTATGATGCCACCACTGCTTGCAGATGGGTGTATGTGTGAGTTTATATAGAAAAATATCTATCACAGGGCCATTTGGGTAGCAAAAATTTGTTTATCAAATGTTTTGCCATAGGGTAATGAAAATAATAGTGAATCCAGGTCAGTTTTTATGTCAAGTGATGTAACTTTCAAAATTAAAAAATGTCATGAGGAAATACTCATAATCTATGCTACTCTGGGTTTGGGAGAGGATAGACCATTGTTTAGCTAAATTGTCTAGCTGTCAATCTGCCTCCCAAATGTTTATGCTTATCCCATAGACTTGTGCTGCTCTTAACATTCTCTTTGCAGAGGTCGGTAGTTAATGCTCATACTGAAGTATAATTGCTTGCTCAAATGTGGATACGTCATCTCTATCAACCTCCCTCACCCAAGGATAAGGAGACACCATAGAAGAGAGGTCATAAAGATTGTAACAGCTGAAGGGTGGGGAGAAGAGCTGTGAAATTCTGTCTTCTGGACACAACAGGGCTGTTGACTACATAAACTTGCAGCAGCTGTAGTTACCTTTGCAAGAACTGCTCGAGATCAAGGCAGTCAAAATTCCTGTGTGGATCAGGGAGGGACTCTAACAAAGGCCCAAGGCTCCACCTGCTAGTCATGCTATCTTAGGAGGATGTGCTCTGTCTAGAATGTAATACTTTCCTGGGGTTAGTTTACCCTGATCCATGAGTTCCGGGTTTACCGAGACCCTGTCTCAAAACAATGTGAAGAGTGACTGGAAAAGACACCTGATGTTGACCTCTGTCTGCCACAAACATGCACATGCAAACGAACACCTGCATAAGTACATACATGTACACAGACAGACACATACATGCACACATGGGGGAGAGGGAGATGGAGATGGAGAGGGAGACCTTCTATTTCAATCTTCTAGCGTATACCCCTAGTGGATACCTCTTTTGATATAATATATCTCAGAAACCATTCCTCCCCTACTCACAACTATCCTCAAACCCACAAACTGGCTTCCCCTAGCATTCATGTTTGTGTTTCTCATCAGGCTTAGCTTACTGGATTGATTCATTTGAGCCAATCAGATTCACTGTGTTGGGAACTTGGAACTGAGAGGAGAGGCAGCCATCTTCCCCAACAGAACAAGAAGAAATAGAAACTACTGTGGAGAAATTACAATCCCTGGGCATTCCTTTAGCTGAACAGTAGTATTTAGTATTTCCCTAGGCACCTGGCTTATCTGGTCTCAGGTTCTTGGCTGCCTACACTGTCCGTTATGAGCTCCATTTCATGGAGTGGGTCTGAAAACAAATCCCATCTTAGTTGATTACTCCCATAACCTTGTGCTACCATTGCATCATTATATCTTGAAGGCAGGTGACAGTTGTAGATAGAAGAGGGTTTGTAGCTGGGTTGATATTTACCTTTTACTCTGGGTAGCAGTCAGAGTACCTGCCAGTATCATGAACATTAGACTGCAGGGGTAAAAGCTCTAGTTAGGCACCAGCTTGTCTTCACGATGTTCAGTGAAATATATAGGTGTTGTTTTCAGCAAAAGGACTATCATCAGTTTGTAGCCAAAAAAAGCCAATAGTCTTGGCAATAGCCTGTGTTTGGAGGTTTCTATGAGACCCCTTTGGCTAACAACTTCATCAGATTTAACCCATTCTCAATACTGGAAGCTTTATTTGATGATGACAGATATGCAGTGGGGCTGTCTCCCCTATATTATTTAAGAATTTTATTTAGATTGACATATATATGTATATAAATATGTATATATGGAAACATATGAATTCATTTTTTATACAGCCTCTCAAAATGGCCCTTATTTTTAGCTGTTTTCTCTCTGTGTCTCTGTCTCTGTCTCTGTTTTTCAAGACAAGATTTCTCTGTGTAACCCTGGGTGTCCTGGGACTTGCTCCATAGATCCACCTGCCTCTGCCTCCCATGAGGGCTGGGATTAAAGTTGTGCCCCAGCTGTTCTTTCTTGTACTCCCTCCCTTGCCTCGCCTTCCCCCTCCTTCCCAGTTTGATCCTGCCATTCCAGTCCTTCTTTCCCCATCTATTCATAACTGTACCATTCACCCTTCCTAGGGAGATCCACTCCGCTTCCCTGCGCCCAGCCCTTTTTATCTAATAGCTGTAGGATATGGACTATGTATAGCTTGCATATCAATGACTAAACATCTAACATTCTCATGTGAGTACATGCCATATTTGTAATTCTAAATCTGGACTACCTTACTCAGGATACTTTTGTGCAGCTCCCTCAATTTACCTGTGAATTTCATCTTTTTAATAGCTGACTAATATTTCATTGTGTAAGTGTAGCATAGTTCCTTTAGCCATTGATCCATTGATGGCAATCTAGGCTATTTCTAATTTCTGGCTACTATTAATACTGCAGCAATGAACATGATTGAACAAATATCTCTATAGTAAGGTGAAACATCTTTAGAGTATATGCCCAAGAGTGTTATAGCAGGATCTTGAAGTAAATCTAGTCCCAGATTCCTGAGGAAGTGGTGAATTGAATTCTATAGTGACTGGCAAATTTTCATTACCACCAGCAATGGAAGACTGTTCCCCTTATTCAACATCCTTTCTAGGATGTACTACAACTTGCTTAATTGCTTTTGGCTATTCTTACTGGTATAAGATGGAATCTCAAAGTCGTTTTGATTTGTATTTCTCTGATGGCTAAGAATGTTAAACATTTCTTTAAATGCTTCTTGGGCATTTGGATTTTTCCTTTTGGGAATTTTTTTGTTTAGAACTGTATCCAATTTTTAATTGGTTTATTTGCTTTCTTGATGTTTAGCTTTCTGAGTTCTTTATATATTTTGGATATTAGCCCTCTACCAGTTGTATAGTTGGTAAAAAGCTTTTTTTTTTTCCATTTTGTAAGATGAAGCTTTATCTAAATGACAGCATTCCTTGCCATGTAGATGATTTTCAGTTTTATGAGGTCCCATTGATTAAGTTTTGATTTTAGTGCTTTTGCTAATGGTGTTCTGTTCATAAACTCTTTTCAATATCAATAATATATTCAATGCTATTCCCTTTGAATCTTATATGTATATAATCTGGCTATATACATATAACCAGATTAGTGTATATGGTTTTATGTTGAAATCTTTGATCCATTTGGAGTTGAGTACAGAGTGTACATATAGATTTATTTGGATTCTTATGCATGCAGCCATCCAGTTTGACCAGCACCATTTGTTGAAGATCCTGTCTTTTTACAGTTTGTATTTTTGGTTCTTTATATATGTATATATAAAGTAAACCAGGTATCCATAGGTATGCAAAATTAATTTTTGAATCTTCAATTTTATTCTGTTGATTATTTGTTATTATGCCAATATAGCATGTTTTCATTTATTATAGATCAGTAGTTCAATTTGAGATCAGAGATGGTGATACCCATATCATTTCTTTCATCCTTTAGAAATGTTTTAGGTATCTTTAGGGTGTGTGTGTGTGTGTGTGTGTGTGTGTGTGTGTGTGTGTGTGTGTTTTCATTTGAAGGTGAAAATTATTTTTTCAAGTTGTGTGAAGAATTGTATTATAATTTTGATGGGGATTGCATTGGATCTGTAGACTGCTTTTGGTAGGGTGGCCATTCTTATGGATCCACGAGCATGAGAGATCTTTCCATATTCTTTAATTTCTTTAATGTCATATGCTTTTTTTCCCCCCTGAAAGAGTCTTTTACTTGCTTGGTTATAGTTACCCTAAGATGTTTTAAATCTTGTGAGGCTATTGTGAAAAGTGTTGTTTCCTCAATTTTTTTTCTCAGTTTATCATTTCTGTAGAGATAGGCTACTAATTTTTTTAAGGTTAATTTTGTATCCTGCTACTTTTCTGGAAGTATTTATCAGCTGTAGGAATTTCCTGGTGAAATTTTTAGGATTGTTGGTGTATACTATTGTATCATCTGCAAATAAGGATACTTTGAGTTCTTTTCTAATTTGTAACTCCTTGATCTTCAGTTGTCTTATTTCTCTAAGACCTCAAGTATTATGGAGAAAGTAGACAATGTTGTCTTGGTTCTGGTTTTATGTTGTAAAAGGTTTTTAAGTTTGTTTGGGCTAGAGGTGTGATTTATTTGTGGTGACTTTTATTTTTTTAAAAATAGTTTAGATGTTTATATTAATTTTATTTTGTTTGGCCTATGTTTTAGGCATATTGAAAGTTATTTTTTTATTTTAATTTGACCTATTTTTATTAATTTATTTGGCCACTTGGCTGTGTTTTATTTGGGCTTTATATACATATATATGTACATATATATATACATATATATATATATTTTGGTGGCTGGATGGAGTCTATTTGACTTAGTATTTTTTTTGTATTTGAAACTCAATTTTCTGGAGAGTTTGCTCAGCAGTTAAGAGCACTGACTGTTCTTCCAAAGGACCTGAGTTTGATTCCCAGCATCCACATGGCAGCTAACAACTGTCTGTAATTCCAGGATCTGATATACATAGTTATACATGCAGACAAAACACCAATTCACATAAAATAAAAATAAATATTAAAAAAAAGAAACTCAATTTCCCCACCTACTTCTATGGCACCTGACACAGGCCAAAACAGTTGCTTTATTTATAGCATACAAAGAGAATATTCCTACAACACTTTTTTTTTTTTTTGGTTTGTTTAATTAAAGGGAAGGTTTTACACAAACACTTAACAGATTTGTGTTTCACTGGAGGGAGTGGGATCTGAAACACACTGGACTGGCACCTTGGATCCCACTCCCTCCAGAGGAACACTTGATCCAGTCCTGATGTTGGGGTGAAGAAAGCAGATCTGCCAGGAGTGGATGCTGAACTAAACCACATTGGGACCTTGGGACCTTCTGCCCTTGCTGGGGAGGAGACAAAGAGATGTGGAGAAGAGAGAATGACTGGAAGGGGTGGAAGAGGGAAGGGAGCTTGAACAAGGATGTACACAGATAAAAAATATGACTTTATTCATAATAAAAAAGAAAGCAAAATTATGTTTTATTCACAATAGCTTTAATAATAAAAATCTAAAAGCTGTTCACTGAAAAGGGAAGTTTTAATTTTAATATAGTAAGATCATATATGATAAAATAATTATTAAGAATTATAGTTATAATATTTAGTTTATTTATAATTAATAAAATTAAAGAAACTATTTTATTGTTTATTTTATTTTGAGTTTAGAATTTTTATTTAGTATATTTTTAAAAATAATTAAGAAGTTATATTAATAGTTTTAAAATTTTTAATTATATTAAAGACTAGAAAGATATAATATTTAAATAAACAGGAAGTATAAATAATTTTTAAAATTTAGAAATGATAGAGATATTTATTTGTCTGGAAGGTTATTTAAAGTATTTTTGTAATGTTGGAGTATTTATTTTTAATTTAAAGGCTTAGAGTTTTTGACTTTTTTTAGAGATGTATAAAATTTTGCATATTTTGTTAGTTGTTTTTTGTGTGTTTTGGCAATTTTGTGTTTTTTGAAAGATGTTTGGCAATTTTTTTGTAAAGTAGGAACTTCAAGTATTATTTTGGTTTGTTTTGTCAAAGTTTAGAGGTTATTTTTTATGGAACTGGTATGTTTAGTTTATATAGCATATTGTTAAGTAGTTAATATAAGAATAGTTTTTTGTTTAGTGGCTAATTGTTGTCATAAAGTAAATTTTATATGAAGCTTTTAATGTTTATTATTTTTTGAAATATATTGGTGCTGTTAGGAGTAGACTTGTCTCATTGTCTAGAAAAGCTTAAGTTTTTAAAATATTTTAAATGCCATATCCTGTAGGTTTTTGAAGTGTTTGAAGACTATTTAATTAAAATATATTTTTGTATATTTATAAAAACTTAACTAACATGACTATAAGTTTGGTTATTATAGATGGCTATTCTGTATTTTTTAATTATATATTATAATTTTAAATGAGTTATATAAACATATTTTAAATAGAAATATATATATAGCATAAAAATTGACTTTAAATTTGTATTAATGAGCTAAAATTTATCTATCTTTTTAATCTTTCTCCCTCTCTAAACCCAATCACATTAATAAAAAAAATTAAAAAATTGTATCTCATATCAAAAAAGCCACCTAAAATAACTAAAATATATAAAAGCCAATATTATTATACTCTTGTCTTTAATCCTACTTCTACAACACCTGACACAGGCCAGCCCACCCAAAGATGCCATTTGTTGCAAAAGATTTTTGGTTTTGTTTGGGCCAGAGGTCTGACTTTCCTGCAGCAGGTTTTACCCTCTTAAAATAACATAGACGTTTATATTAATTTTATTTTGTTTGGCCTATGTTTTAGGCACTTTTTTAGTTTTTTTATTTTAATTTGACTTATTTGTGTTAATCTATTTGACCACATGGTCATCGCAGTGTCTTATTTGGGCCTTTTGTATTTTTTTTTTTTTTTTTGGCGGCCTAATGGAATCTGTTTGACTTAGTATTTGTATTTGAAACTCAATTTCCCTGCCTACTTCTACAGCACCCAACACAGGTCAAAACAATTCCTTTATTTATAACATACAAAAAAAAATTTCCACCATAATTTTAGTGGAATTTCTTTGAGTTTCTCTCCATTTAAGTAGATGTTAGCCATAGGCTTACTGTAAGTTGCTTTTTATTATTTTGATATGTTCCTTCTATCCTTAATCTCTCCAGAATTTTTATCATGAAGAAGTGTTACATTTTATCAGAGGCTTTTTCTGCATCTAATGAGATGATAATGTGGTTGTTCCCTTTCAGTTTGTTTATATGATGATTATGTTTATTATTTTCACATGTTGAACCATCTGTATCTCTGGGATGAAACCGACTTAGTCATGGTAGATATTATTTTTGATGTGTATTTGGATTCAGTTTAGAATTATTTTATTGAGAATTTTTGGATCTATGTTTATAAAGGAAATTGGTCTATAATTCTTGTTGTATCTTTATGTGGTTTAGGTATCATGGTAACTGTGGCCTCATACAAAGAATTTGGCAATGTTTCTTATGTTTCTATTTTTTGGAGAAACTTGAAGAGTGTTGTCATTAACTTTTCTTTGAAAGTTTGGAAGAATTCTTTGCTAAAACTTTTTTTCTCTGACCTTTGGTTGGGAGATTTTAATGACTGCTTCTATTTCACTAAGGTTAATAGGTGTGTTCAAATTATTTATCAGATCTAAGTTTAACTTTAGTAGTTTGTATAGATCAAGAAAATTGTCTATTTCTTTTAGACCTTCCAATATGATGTAGTATGGGTTATTAAACTATGGTTCATATGATTCTCAGGATTTTAATGGTGTCTGTAGTTATGTTCCCCTTTCATCTCTAATCTTGTTAATTTGAATCTTTTTTTACTTGTCTTTTTGTTAATTTGGCAAAGGTTTGTCAATCTTGTTAATTTCATCAAATAACTAATTTCTTATTTTATTAGTTCATTGTTACTCGTATGACATAGCTTCAATTTTTTAAATGTAGAAACTTGGTGTGATGAAATTGCCTCACAGCACCACCTTCATGTTGTCCCATGAGTTTGGGAATGTGTGTTTTCATTTTCATTCACATCTAAAACTTTTTATTTTTTTCTTAATTTTTATCTTGATCTATTTTTATTCAGTAAACTGAGTTGTCCAGTTTCCATGAGTTTGTAAGCTTCCTATTGTTGATACCCAGATTTTACCTATGGTGATCTGATAGGATGCAGGGTATTATTTAAAATTTCTCATGTCTATTGAGACTTGTTTTGTGTAGGCTATGGTCAGTTTTGGAGATCCATGAGCTGCTGAACAGAAAGTATATTCTTTTGTGTTTGGGTAAAATGTCTTGTAAATATCTGTTAGGTTCATTTGATTTACCACACCGGTCCCCTTCATCATTTCTATGTTGAGTTTTCTAGATGACGTATCTATTGGCAAGAGCTGGGTATTGAAATCTCTCACTATCACTTTGTAGGAATTAGTGTGTGTGTTAAGCTATAGCAGTATTCCTTTTATGAACTTAGATGCCCATGTGTTTGGTGTATAGATGTTAAGAATTCAATGTCTTCTCGGTGGATTTTTTTCTTTGATGAGTAATTATTTCTTCTTATTAGTTTTGGTTTAATGTCTATTTTGCCACATACTAAAATGGCTACACAAGCTTTCTTTTCAGGTTTATTTTCTTCAAACATCTTTCTCTATTCTCTTACCCTGAAATGATGTTTATTCTTGATATTAAAATATATTTCGTGGATGAAACTAAAGTATGAATCCCATTTCCACATTTATTCTGTTTGTATCTTTTTATTGGGGAATTGAGACCACTGATGTTGAAAGTTATCAGCAAGCAGTGTTTGCTGATTCTCTGATTTTGTTGTTGTAATGTTCCTCTCCCTTTTTAACTTGCTCTTCTGATATTATTTATTTCTTTTGTTTTCTTTGGTGGAGTTTACTGCTTCAGATTGAGGTTTTTTTTCTAATGCCTTCTGAAGAGCTGAATCTGTAGTCAGATGCAGCTTGGATTTTGTTTTATTAAGGAATGTGATTCTTTTTCCATACATTGTAAATGGAAGTTTCTCTAGATATGGTAGTCTGGGTTGACATCTATAGTCTCTAGAGTTCATAGAATGTTTGTCCAGGCTCTTCTAGCTTTCAGAGTCTTCACTATAAAGCCAGGTTTGTTCTTATATTTTTCATTGTGAGCCTAGCATTTAATGTCTGAGCCATCTCTTTAGACTGTCAGATGTTATTCTAATATATCTGTATTTACATAGTGTGCATTTTTCCTTTGTAGCCCTTATTCTTTCTTTGTTCTATTACATTTAGTATTTGACTATTACATTCCCAGAAGACACTATCTTCTGATCCAATCTGTTAGGTGTTCTGTTTTCTTCTTATACCTTGATAGGCAACTCCTTTAGGTTAGGAAATTTTTCTTTTATGATTTTGCTGAAAATATTTTTCTTGGCCTTTGAGCTGAGATTCTTTTCCTTCTTTTATTTATATTTGTAGTGGAACAGGCCCATAGGGCCAAGGAAGTTGGCTCTAACCAGTTGTCAAAGCATGCATATAATGTATTTTCTTATGAGTCAATATGGAGTCTGCCTGGGGGCCTAGCAACACCCCCTGTCAACATTCTTGATTGCTCGGAATCTGCCTAGCAACAGACACTGCCCAGAGTTCTTGACTGTTGGAAATATTCCTAGTAACAGATGCTGACAAATCTGATCATGCCCAGCCAATGAGGGACAGCCATGCAATATCACCAGATCATGACATAGCCTGGGTGCTGACAGGAGGGTATATAAGGCTCTCTCCATTGTTGAATAAAGGAGTTAGTCTGACTCTCTGCCCTCCCTGAAAGGAACTGTTAGGACTTGGTGCCATCTGGTACCCTGAACAGGGTTCTGATTGTTTTCCTCTCCTTGCTCTTGGTGCTGGACAATGCCAGCACCCCCAAGACAGTGTATTTCAATGAGAAGGCAACTGTGTGTGGTATTATTTTGGTCTTTTCTGCAGGTGGGCGGGCACTGTGACCCCCATTTATTTATTTCCTTCTTTTATGTTGTTTGTTCTTTCATTTTTCTGGCACTTTTCATATTCCCTGATGGCTTGTTTGTCTTTGTCTTTCTTTTCTGCTCTCTTCAGCTCTTTCTTCTCTCATTTATTTTCCCTTTTTCTTCCTAGAATAGCTACCTTTTTTCACTCCATTTTTTCAAATAAAGTTAAATTGTCTTCTTCTTTCTTTCTTTATGTGTCATCCTGGCAGTGGAGGTGTTTGGTGTTCTGTATTCTTTGGTGTTTGGTGGAGGCATGCAATGGCTGAGATCCGGCTCAGAGCTTGGAGAAAATATGGTGGATGGGCTCCAGAGCCTGGCCTCCTCCTCCTTGATGCTCTCTGATCCACCACTTGCTTTCTCCTCCTGCTGTTCTTTATGCATCAGCTCCAGTGAGCTTTTCGGCAACAGGCCAATAACCCAAACCTTAGAAGGAGGCTAGACTAAGCCTCAGCCAAAGTTGGAGCCAGGGCAGGGATGGTGAAGGTGAAAAAGGCATGTTGACAGTGATGGTATCCTGGAAACGGGAGAAGCCAGAGCTGGAGACCCATTGCTAGAGGGAGACAGGCGACAGGGGCTTAGGGGAGAGAGAGGGGTTCTCTCTGCCTCCCCCCAACACACATGCACACACGCACAGCCTGACAAGACCAGGGCACAGAGTCCACACAGGATGCAGCTGTGGACCAATTCTTGTGCTTTACTCCCATCTCCACTCGGGGAGTACACACATCATGCATGTGTCAATACTGTGGCTTCCCAAGGGCCTGTGCAGGAGGAAAAACCTCCGAGTAAGATATTTGCAACACCAACGACATAGTCACAAGCCCTGTCAACCTCTCAGGCAGCCAGAGTGCATGGACCCTAAGAGGAGTGGCAAGCCAGTGGCCATAGTAGATGCTGTTGACTTTCCCCTCCTTCTTCCCAGGCATGTAGCTGGAGCCCATGATCCAGACCTTGAGTCCCGTAGATATCACCCCAGAGAGCACTCTACTAAAGGCATAGATATGGCCTTTGTGGGAGGTGGCCACTCATGAATCAGCACACAGTAGTATTTCTGCACAGTGACTGTGGGTGGCAGGTGGATGGTGACATGAATGTAGGGCAGGCAGCCAGTGGCACATCAGGGATTTGAACAGTGGCTGGTCCTCCTTGTTCTTGTCCTTGCTGTCATCAAGCTTGATGTCCAGCTTCTTGATCAGCTTAGCCAGCTTCTCCTTTCTGGAGTTCATAATGGTGTTGAACACCTTGAAGATGGGCTCTAGAATGAGCTGACAAAAGGTTCCGGCAGCTTCTTCCTGTCAGGGCTATTAGCTGACTTTTTGAATTTGCGTTGGCCAGATCAAAATACCAGTTTCCTCCCCTGTAGTTTCAGCTCCATTGGTAATGGATGCTTCCTAATCCTGCTTCTTCTACTCTTAGCTTAGTGTTTATAAGCATTGGAGCTGCAGTTGCTGTTTATCCCTGATTTGTTGTTCTGTTCCTTTGATGGGGTGTTCATGTTTTACTGTATTCACTGGCAGACTTCTATCTCAGGGGTGAGGTGTTGAGATTTAGAAGAGTGGATGTAACTGAGATTCAGGTAGCTTTAGTGATCATCCTTATATTGTCTACATTTGAAGGAGCAAAAATGTGGGACTGTATGCTACCTACTCTAAATACAAAATTGAAGAACTTTTCAGTTCTTGGAGTAATAGATGGAGCAATATGTTCCTAATCAAATTATTTCCATGTGATTCTCCATGGTAGTGCTGGCAAGAAAGGATCTATTATTGTAGGTACCAGTGTCTTGTCATCTGGATTCCGCAGAGGATTAATTAAACTATATCTTGAAGACACTGTGTTTGTTGATCCAAATCTTTTGTTTTTAGACCAATACTTTAATAATTTTATAGAAGAACAGGTTGTTCTATGGATAGCAATGGTCATTTCTTCATTTGATATTTAGACAGAAGCTCTGCCAGAGGGACAGGCTTAAAGGTCAAAACAAATTTAAACATTTTTTTTACTTTAATATAAAATATTTTATTATTATTATTTTTTTCCTTCTTTATTTATTTTGTATTTATCAAGAAAAACAGTAAAATGAATTTAAAATGCTGATAAGTTAACAATAACTATGAAGAAGATAAAAATCATAAGTATGACTTGTCAAGGATGATAATGCAAAAAAGACTACTACACATATATTTACTTTGTGTTCAGCTTTACCTCTGAATTTTTTCTTTTTCATCCCTGCATATCCTTATTCAAGGTCCCTTTCCCCTCCCACCACATCAGGTCATTTTTTTCTTCTCCACAACTCCCCGTGCCCTCCCTGGGCAGGGAGCAGACAGTCCTATGGTCCCACTGACCAAATAATGCTTAGATCAGTCTCCAATCCTGGCAAATCCAGTTTTGTCCCCCCTCCTTCAAGAGTGAGTCAGGTGTTCCTATAGTTGGAGTGGGATCCAAAGGGTCAGTCCAGGGTGTTTCTGATCCCAAGCTGATCAGTGGTCGTGGTTTGCAGCCTGGGCATGCTTGGCTTTTTTCTTGTTTGTTTGATTAGAGACCACTAATGAGTGAGTACATCCCCTGCTTATCTTTCTGAGTTTGTGATACCTCGCTCAGGAGGTTATTCTCCAAATCCATCCATTTGCCTGTGAATTTTAGGATATCGTTTTTTCTTACTGCTGAGTAGTATTCCATTGTGTAGATGTACCATAGTTTGTTAATCCATTCTTCAGTTGAGGGACATCTAGGTTGTTTCCAGGTTCTTGCTATTACAAATAGTGCTGCTATGAACATAGTTGAGCTAATACCTTTGAAGTGTGAATGTGCCTCTTTAGGGTATACACCCAGAAGTGGTATTGCTGGGTCCTTGGGGAGATTGATTCTCAATTTTCTGAGAAACTGCCATATTGCATTCCAAAGTGGCTGAACAAGCTTACACTCCCACCAACAATGGAGGAGTGTTCCCCTTGTTCCACATCCTCTCCAACATAGGCTGTCATCTGTGCCTTTTAT
>PVIH01002579.1:0-111033 GCA_004025045.1 Sigmodon hispidus
AGGTGGAGAGGGGAGGAGAGGGGAGGGGAGAGGGGAGGGAGGGGAAGGGAGGGAGAGGAGGGGAGAGAGGAGGAGAGGGGAGGGAGGGGAGGGAGGGGAGGGGAATATTATGCCCCAAGTCTACAGTGCTAAGGTAGGACCTTCATGAGGTAGTGGATCCACAGCACTATTGTGGATCTGTTAGAAATTCAAGCCCCCTCCCTCCCCCCTCCATTACCCCTTGTCCTTCTCTGCTTTCTGCTATGGAATGACTCAAGCACAAAAGGCCTCAGCTCCTATACCTTGGACTTCCAGCCTCTAGAACTACAAGAAATAAATGCCAGCTCTTCATAAATCACCCAGCCTCGGGCATTTTGTTATAGTAACGTACATAGTCACTAGACCTCCTGTGCACAAAAGGGGGCCTCAGAGCTGGTGAGCCCTACTCCTATGAATCTCGACATAGGCAGAGACATAACTTGATTCTGACCCTGAGGAATTCACAACTTCTCTGACAAAGCTCAGCTTTGTGTCAACAGCTCAACTCGGCATTTCCAATACCTTCTCTTCAGAATAAGACAAACTTTTCTTCCTAATTGCTTGTTTTTAATTTTTGGCAGCTCAATGCTATAATTGTGGCAATTAGACATTACCAAGAGCTTCCAATTTCCTTACAGGCTGAACTAAGAAATGCAGTTGTGAGCCTTTACCAACAAAATCTGGAACTGCTTCAAAGCTAAGGCAAAGCCACAAAGAAGAATGTCCTTAAGGAATACCAAAGGGACCGTGAGACGAGGCAGAGACAGCGCTGATCACAGGGATGTGACCTGACCAGTTCCATTTTATGAAACTGTCCTTGCTTTAAGAGTAGAAAAGACGCCACAGCTGGATGCTGCTCTGTCAGATCAGGGATAAACAACTGTTAAATTCTGACGAAACAATTAACAACGTGGAAGAATCTAAGACTGGGAAGTCAACCCCCTTCTCTGAAGGTGTAATTCCAAGCCGGGTTAGCAAGCCAAGCTGGCCTGAGCAGACATGGAGAGGCCACACCTGATCAGGAAATCCTCCCAGCCTCAATGCAGCGGGGCCAAGCACCAGGGCACCGCAGGCTCCCATCAAGACGGCTCCATGTCCCCTGCCTGAGGTTCCTGTTCCTTCTCATTAAGCCACAGAACTAGCTGCTGTATGGTTTTCGGAGAAACAGAGCAGATTTAGATGAAGGAACCGCACTGGAGATGATTATAGCTCATGTTCCCCTTTTCCAAACAAGACAGTCATTTATCTCACAAAACACAAAGGAATTTCCCAGGGCTCATTAGTCATTGGCCACAAAACCAGGATTAAAGCCTGGGTCTCCCCAGTCCCTTCCTACTTACAGCACCAGCCTGGAGGTCTTTAGAAAAACAATCAGTACAATACACATTTATGTGCAACAAAGTCATCTCCAACAAAGTGAGAAATGAAAAGCATCCAGACCCAGGGGTTCCAGACAGCATCATTTCAACAGCCCTGGACACCTGCTGGACTCTCCACCACACAGCTCTGTGGCATCAGACAAGACTGATCCACATCACGTATCTTCTTCCTTGGCATCGGCCCCGTAGCTCAGACTAGCTGCCGCAGTAGCTAGAAAAATGATTAGTTTTTTCAAACAACTCAATCTGTAAACTGTAAAAAATAAAATACCCAAGGAGCAGTTGAGTTGGGTGAATTGAAACCGAACTAAATTAGTCCTGAGTAATTTCCCCTTTGAGGAAGAAAATTGGGCCAAATGAAGGAACTGGCAGAACGTTTAAAATCATCTTTCGCATCCCTCATGCAAAGGCTTTTCCAAGGAATAAAGTGCAGGGCTTGTTTTATGATCTCTGATGTCAGAAGTTTCTCTCACTATCAATACTAATCAAAAAAAAAAAAAAATGTGCTCACTGTTGCACACCAACCACTAAACAGACAAGTGAGATCTGTTATTAGTGCATCATCCCACACACAGCTCAGAACACAGACATGAGGACATGACCAAGTCCACCTTTCTACCTGGACGTTTGAACAGAGACAGTTCAAAATGTAATGCTTAGTTTGCAAGTTCATCAAATAAAAATGACAGGAGAGCCTCAGCACTTAGAGAACCAGCTGCTCTCGCACAGGACCAGGCTACAGTTCCCAGCACCCACATGACGCCTCATAATCATCTGTAACTCCAGTTCCAGGGTATCTCACACCCTCTTCTGGCCTCTATGGGCACTTACATGCATGTGGTGAAAATACATACATATAGGCAGAACACTCACACACATAAAAATAAAATTGAAAAATCATTTTTAAGTATGCACAATTTCTAAATTCATTTTAAAAATGTAATTCTTTGTTAATAACCCTTGTGTATCTCATTAAACTCCTTATGAGCAAGCTTCAATCATGTCAAACATATTATTAAAATGGAGTACAAGCTAAAAGTACAGAATTCAGAACATTTGAACTTGAACTTCTAATAATCCTTTGTCCTTGGTAAAATCACATAATTGCTTTCAGGCTAAATTTCTTCTGTTTAACTGAGAATATCTATTTTTTTTTGCTAAGCGATATCAGCATCATTGAGATCAAATTAAATAAAATATGCTCTAATGCTTCTATTGGCCCTAAAGAATCCTAACATAATAAGAAATTATTAGCATCATTTCCCCTTTGGAGGGATCCCATAGCACAGTTAGATAATGTTCTATTGATCAAAGAAATATTCTATTCAAGAGTTTACACCAATTGTGGAGAAAAATGTCAACTCAACTAAGCCTTAATTAACATAACAAAATGAGTCACAGTTTTAAATATTGTTTCTTGCTCACCTGCTAAACTTAGTCCATGCAAAGCTCAAGTGAACAGACACACACACACACACACACACACACTTGAAATTCTCCAACATCATCAAAAATAGAGACTCAGAGATTTTGGAAATGTGTGACCCACTCTGCCCAGCCCCAACCCTGGCTTTGAGTTCTGAGTGTCCAAGAAACCCAGCAGCTTGGTCACTTGTGGTACTCAGGAAGTCTTCCCACAGGGTTCCATCTTCAAGGCAACGGTAATCAGGTTTTGGACTCTCCCCACCCATCTGGAACAAGAATCCTTTCACAGACTGAAAGATGAAGTCAAGGGTAGGGTACCCTGACTTGACAAAATGAAGCTACTCAAATAGTGTTGTATTTGGTTTCTGGCCTGATTAACCTCTGGCTAATCAGCTTTTTATTAAATCAGTAGGAGGGACAAATATTTACAACAGAACAACATAATCCCACTACAAAATAGGGCTTCCCAAAGATCTCTCTCTGTATCAAAACCCTTTTTCCTAAATGATCACAACTAATCAGTCTGCCTGAACTATTAAATCGTAGTTGTCAAAACAAATCTGGGCTGAGCTCCTGGCTCAGTGGGTAAGACATGGAGTTTGGGGGGCTGGAGAGATGGCTCAGAGGTTAAGAGCACTGACTGTTCTTCCAGAGGTCCTGAGTTCAATTCCCAGCAAAACCACATGGTGGCTCACAACCATCTATGATGAGGTCTGGTGCCCTCTTCTGTAAAACTGTATGCATAATAAATAAATAAATCAAAAAAAAAATTAAAAAGACATGGAGTTTGTAGAGCACAGATCCCCAGAGATCATAAAAGCTGGGGGTGAAAAGTGAAGAGGAGAAGGAAAAAAAGGTGCCTGGAGCAAGCTGACTAGCCAGATAGCTAAAAAGGGGGCCCTGGGCCCAGCAAGAGACCCCGCCTCAATATATATGGTCAGAGTGACCGAGGAACACACATACATGCAACACATACATGTGAGCACATATGCAACACATACATGTACCCACACACAACAAAAACAGTCAAATTTATTCACAGGATGCTCAGTTGGGAAACTGCTTGTCACACAAACAGGAGGAGCTGAATTCAATCTTCAGCACCCATGTAAAAAAGCCAGGTCTGGAGGCATCCCAGAACTGGGGAGGCAGGAAACAGGAATAAGGTGGAGAGTGACAGAGCTGGACCCCTGACATCCTCTGCTGACCTCCATGTATGCAAATATGAAGTATACACCCCAACACACATGTACATGCCCCCACATATACCACAGACACACACACACAGAAATACACATTCACAACACACAAGCACCCACCCACCCACACACATACATATAGATATAAATATTGAACAATATCTCAATTTGTACAACAGCAAAATGATGTTAACTGTTAAGGATAAAATCTTTACATTTCTCCTTAGATCTAAGAGGATGCTGTCTGGGCGTGATCAGAGTAGATGCTATAGTTAGTACCTGGGAAGACTTCACTTTTTCTTTTATCTCTTCAGACACCAAAGCAAAAGCTAGAAGGAAAAAAGAGAAACATGTTTACACTAAAATTAGCAATCTGGGTTCATTCTCACATTCAACAAATCGGCTTATAATAATGTGAGGAGGAATATTTTAACAAGGTATGTTTTGCTCATTTTTAAATAGCTGCTACAAACAAGTATTACAGGTTTTCTTTATCCTGGACCTGAAATTACTCATCCCTGAAAGTCAATGAACTTGGGCTACCAAACAGGGAAACAAGAAAGAAAATAAAAGAAACAAAACAGCAGAGAAATTAAAATATTTATAAGCAACCCAAAAAATGTAGGAAAAAATATTTCTTCCAATTCTTGATCTAGATACATTTAGCATAGGAAAATTCCTGAGAATGCAGGGGCTGGTAAGACAAATCCCTGCCTCCATCTTCCCGCCAAAGCAACAGAATGATTTTTGAGGTACATTTGTTGTTTGGGGCTGCAGGGTCAGAATCACAGATGCTGTTCACAAGCCGGAGGGAGAATACGCAAAATCCTTCTGAAATTCCAGGGCAGGAGACTCAAGGAATTAAAATTATCCTCCACTCAGAATGACTGAGCGTTTTCAATTCGTCATAAATAGGCAAAGATCTCCTTAGAGGCACACTTAGGCTGAGCATTAAAAATAATAGCAACAACATTATAACACGAGACTGAAAACATGAAGCCAAATGCTAAAGGCAAAGTGTCAGGAAGGGTAAGGCATGACACAAACTTTAATGTACAATGAGTTTCTCTGAAGGAGTTAAAGAATTGCATTGTGGGGAGGGAGGTGGTCCCTCTAGGCAGCATTCCCAGAGGAAGTGGGCACTGTGCCAGGGCAGGCACATGGCATAGAGTGTTCTAGGACATCAAGACAAAAAAGTAGTTCAAGAAGCATCATGGGAGTGTCCTCGGGAAATACCACTGTACAAGCAGGAGACAAGCCAACCACTCAGATCCCTGTATCTAATCCATCCTCCCCATTACGTCCCCAGACATCCACTGCCTAACATCACCTAGTAACATTGCTCAGAGGAAATAATCTAAGACATGGTCACACTAAAAAGTAAATGACTAACCTGGTTTAATTGTTTCCACTTTCAGAATGACATTTCAAATGGCAGAGTTGAAACTGAAGCACAAGGCAAAGGAACCGCAGTGTGTGGAATTTAGATAAGAGTGGATGGCAAACGAGGTCCTTAGACTGCCAAAATGGTACCCTCCAACCCTCCCCTACTCAGCCCTCCCATTCATTAGAGAACTCAGCACCAATAGAAATACATATTAGGGAACCATTACTAATAGACTCTATTCCAAGCTCCACACAGAAAGGAATAGAATTTTATTGACTAAGATACAAACAGCACACCAAAGTAGCTCAATAATACAGAAAGGCTACCTTCCCAGACAGTGGCTATCTAATCCAGTAAAGAAGAGTTTATTGCCCACTCCCAATTATTTTCACCATGATATGATCTATGTTTTCATGCTACACACACACACACACACACACACACACACACACACACACACACACACCCCAAGGGCCAGATCATTAATGAAGCACCATTTAAATCCTGTTTCTGGGTACTTAATATTTTGGGGTTGTCTTATTTCATTTGCTCCCAGGAGACTCTTGCATTAAAAGCACTTAGGGAGGAGACTAGAGAGATGGCTTACCAGGAAAGAGCGTTTACTATCTAAGAGGACATGACCCCAGCATCCGTGTCAGGTGGTTTACAACCCCCTGTTACCTCAGCTTCAAGGGATCTGATGCCCCCTTCTGGTCCCCACTGGCACCTGCACTCACCTATGCACAGACCCACAATCATACACATAATTAAAAGAAAATTAAATATTTTAATTAATTAATTATTAACTTAGCCCTTAAGAAGATACCAAAACCAGGATTATTTAGTGGATGTAGATGCTGGGATTGCTCTGCCTGTAAAAGGTTATAGGTTTAGCCTCTTAACACCAGGGAATAAGCAAACGAACATCATGCATGCTCACATGTTAACGTCAGTTGGCACCACAGGATCAGGAAAAAGAACATGCTGAGAACTTACAGACTAGAAAAACTGTGGTCAGGCTATAGCAGTTCATCGAAAACTGTCCTTTGCTGGGGGTATGATGGCATACACCTTAAACCTCAGCACTCAAGAGGAAAAGTACAGTGGGTCTCTACAAAATCAAGGCCAATATGATCTTTTAGTGAGTTCTAGGCCAGCCAGGGCTACACAGAAAGATCTTGTATGAATGGATGATACAGACAGACAGATTGATAGAGAGATTGTATAGATAGATGACTGATAAAATAGATAGAAAGAATAGATGATGGATAGCTATATGATAGATAGATAGATGGTACAGCTAGATGCTAGATGATTGATAAGGAGGAAGGGAGGGAAGGAGGGAGGGAGGGAGGGAGGGAGGGAGGGAGTAGAGATATGGCTCAGCAGTTAAGACCACTGGCTGGCCACTCTTGCAGAGAACCCAGGTTGAGTTCCCAGAACCCACTTGGCAACTCACAATCATCTGAAACTCCAGTACCAGGGTAATACAATGCCCTCTTCTGGCCTCTGCAGGAACTGCATGCACAAGAAGTACATACGTGCATGAAGGCAAACACTCTTACACATAAACAAAATCATCTTTAAAAATTAAAAAAAAATCCAGTGTTCCTCTTATTTCACATTCCCTCTCCCTAATCCTTTGTGGGAGGAAGAAAAGCCAATCCTCAAGTTCTGGCTGATGAGAACAGAGAAGAAGAGTCCACAGTAGGTCCCCGCTGCCAAAGGAGAGAGAAGATACAAGATGGTAGTCAACACTCGGGCTCTCTTGCCCACTGTCTGTTCATAACTCCTCCTTTTAATTGCATAAAAGCTCTCTGCTCCCTTAAATACCTAGAGATGGACGGCTGAGGCTGAGAGTTGTGTCTGTCTTCTTTAGAAGGGGCTATGAATGAACCTGTTCACTTCTATGGATTTCTGCCTCCTGGGTTTTCAGCTACATGGTGAGCAGTATGAGCCTCACATTCCAGTAACAAAGTCAATGTACTTTTCCATTCATTCCAAGATCCATGTTACTCAAGGGCAGAACACTTGCCTAGCATGCACTCCTCTGCCCAATCCTAGCACTGGAAGACTCCCCTCCTTCCAGTCAGTGCTTATTTCAAACCTAGATCATCAAAAGTCTCTTGGCTACCATTTCCTCTGTTATTAAACAAAGTAACGCTCTCATTCAAGGGGTCCAGTGGCATCATCTAACATCTGGAATTTTCTTTCACTTGACTTGCCTGTAAAACCAGTGGGCTATGACTCCTGGGTTTATGTCAGTGGATTGAGAAGGGGGAGCAGGCTATGGGAAGGCCCCCAAGAGCCTACTACGGGAAGGCCCCTAAGAGCAGGCTACGGGAAGGCCCCTTTTCTGTACTGGTTCTCGGAGGCAGCAGTGCAGAGCCTCTCTTTTAAAAAGCAGCTAATATTTGCCAGTGTCACTATTTAAAGAAGATCCACACATCAAGGAATTTATCACCAATAAGCCAAATGAACCCCACGGATCTTGTTTGCTGGGATGCACACTCCAGGCCTTCATGCAGACAGGCTTAATGTTCACTCTCTCTCTATCCCAAAATACTCAGATCTAGACTTAAAAAAAAAAATCCTTTAAAAAATAAAAAGCCTGCCAACCTCTCCATCATTCTACTGTGAAATTAAAATCTTTTTTTCATGACATAATACTTAAAGCAACACCATGAGTACTTCCATCGCTTTCCATCGCTCTCTCTTATCCTGATATTTTTCTATAATCTAAATTGAACAAACAAAATCATGAAGACACCAAATGTATTTGATAGGCACATGGTAAATCTAAGCATAAAATGATGAGTCATTTGCAGAATTCCTCCCAGCAAAACCCAGGTTTCTTAGGAAAAGATGATAAAAAGAGGGATAAATGGGTTAAAAAAGTAAGGAAACAGTAAATAAGGTTTAAAATTCTGTCCATTTATTTCAGCAACTCTAACAAATATTAACTTTGTATTATCAAAGCAAAGACAATTTCTCAATAGCTAAAGTGGAAATGACTTCAACTATTTTTTTGTCTTAAATTAGGTCTTGACATTAGTGGAGGCAAGGCTTTCATTTTAACAGAGCGGGAGAAGAGAGGTCACTGTTTGCCTTTGTTTTTCGTTTTTGGTTTAATTTCAGCATTTGACGCACTGCAGATTTGGATGCTAATGAGAGGAGCAAGCAGAATATATGAAATATAAATATAAACAGAGGTTGAATAATTCACGGCGTGAAATGATGAGGTTTGTGCATGGCAAGTGAAACATCATGCGTTTACATGGAGCTCCTTAAGTTGCGGTCTAGGCTTCATGTCTACATGAGATGTTCTGGATCTTTAATGTTTATGGTTGACTTCATTTTGAGTTTAATATTAAGGTCTGAAAACTTCAGATGTGGAGAGAAAATATGAGAAAAGGGGGGTGTATTCTCTCTCTAATACCTACCCTCCTGGCCAAGGGAAGGGGCACCCAGGAATGACCACCTGGGGCTCCATGTTTACTGCTTCATTTCATGCTGATTTCTAGGTTTGGCAGGGAAAAGCATTTCTGAAAATCTGGCTTTCATACCTTAATGTGAAATTGGAGAAATATTCCAAGGTAAACCATGCTTTTACGTGCCAAACTGCTGTTTAAAGTCATTTTCTCTTTTTATTTTCAATATGAGTTCTGGTGAACTGAGATGGGGGACTATATTTAAAGAACAAGCCAGGACAGGCCATAGAAATCAGGCCTTTTCACAATAACTTTAAATAATTCAAGCCAATGAATGTGTGAGCACACTTATAACAGAAAGATAAATCGAGATTTTACAAGTAGCCTGGGATACAATTTTATGGGCCAGATGAAGGCTTGGTGCTTAAGAAAACTGAAGGAGCCATCTACAGTGTGTACAGTTAGCATCACTTGGCTTTCCCGGCTCCTGTGAGTGGATAGAAGACACTGCTTCCAGACAGGGGACACACCTGTGCCTCCTAATTCCCAGAGTCCTCCAGAAATGTCCATCAGAGAAACCAAACAAAATTGAAAACCACGAAAACATCGCCACACTCTGCATCCAGCTCCCCACCTCAGAAGGAGCTGGCTGAGGAGATAACAGCAAAGCCTTCAGGGCCCAGCTTGCACAGAGAAAATCTTGAGCGAGCTAAACTCGGCAGGGGACACCTGTAATCCCAGCACTCAGAAGATGGAGGCAGGAGTTAAAGATGAGTTAAAGGCTAGCTCGGGCTGCACAGATCCTGTCTCCAAAAAAACGACACAAATAAAAGCTTGGGCAACAGGGGAGATTATGCTGCTGATCAAGACAATGCAGATCCATCCATCTATCAAGTGGTTCCAAGTCCTGTACAAAAGCCAGGAGGGAGGCATAAAATCTGATACAGTAACCAACATGAGGAGGGTGGGGGTTTTCTAAGTCCCTGAGGGAGGAAAGCCTTGGAGATTTCTTTCCTTCTTTCCTGTGACCTACTTAGCAAACATTTCCTTTCCCCTGGCAGCTCTGGCCTCCAGGGGCTGGCCCACCCCTCCCCTGAGTTTTGACTGCAGGTCTCATGAGGCGGCCTTCCCCTCCAGGACCACAACTCTAGGCCAGCACATTTCTAATGAACGCTATGAAGGTATCCCACTCCAGCTGAGGGGACGCAAATGCAATACCCATAATTCAGCGGAAGGGTGAAGGGCCTATTACTTCACATGGGGCCAACACAGACTGGTCCATGAAGGACTGAGGATGTGATATTTGACAGAGGCCTTGGAGTGTGCCCAACATGTGACAGGTATCAGCAGTCATCTTCTTGAACCTTACTTGCTCAGACTTCCACTGGTCTGACAGACAAGAATAACTCTGTCTGCCTGTGCCACGTTATGCTGGAGATAAAGGCCCAGCCCTGCCCCGCCCCAGGAGCCAGTCTGTCAACAGTCAAGAGGCTGGGAGTTGGCTCTCTGCACCACCAGATTCCATGCCCAGAGGGCTTGCAGCTAGATACTAGAAAGGTCTAAAAACAGACTTTCCACACACTGCACTGTACAGGCCAGAATGCTCAGAGCTTGGATACCCAAGGAATGGTACAAAGTGTAGGAAAGAGTCTGGGCAGGGACACCTGATGGAGAGGGTGACCAGGGCTTGGACACCTATGGAAAGGGGTGACAACAGCTGAAACAAGACTCTGAGGAGGTGTGGAACATTTTATATGTGTCCTAACAAATAAAGCTTGCCTGAAGATCAGAGGGCAGAGCTAGCCATTAGTTAGCCATAGAGGCCAGGCTGTGGCGGTTCATACCTTTAATTCCAGCACTTGGGAGAAGGAAGCAGGAAGATCAGGAGTTCAAGGCCACCCTGGGTTACTAGAGATTGATCTAGTCTAAAAGAGAATCGGAGCCAGGCAGTGGCGACACACACCCTCAATCCCAGCACTTGGGATCTCATGCCTTTGATCCCAGCAGTAGCGAGATGGAAACAGGAAGAGGTATGGCTGAGCAGAGAGAGGAATCTAAGGTGGGAGGAGACAGGAGTTCCTGGTAGAGGTAGGACATCTCTCTAAAGGCTGGCTCCTTTAACCCCCTGACCTTCAGGCAAGCTTTATTTGTTAGAGCACAAACAAAATGTCCCCACAGCGGTGATTTGTAGGAGGAAGTACCTATGCAGGGGACTGACTAGGTTAGGAACCTGGAGTGTGAATGAGTGAGGTGGAAACACCTGAGGGGGTGACTAGGGTTAGCTATGGAGGGGACGCTACAGCGGGGAGAATGGTTGGGGTGGGCACAGCTGGGGGGGCAGAGCTGACTGAGCAGGGACCCTGGGGGTTAAGAAGAGTGAAGTCACTGGTGGACCCACCTGGAGGGCAGGAGTACGGGGTAGAGGAATATAAGAGCCCCCCATCGGGCATCCCCATGAAAGGCTCTTGAGGTGGGGAATGCAATATGGGGCTGTTTCCAGATAGACTTCTTAAGACAGTGTACAGAACGATTTATTGGGGAGGACAAAAACAGGCGCACACACGCCAGCTAGGAGGTGCAGGAATAGACCTGGGCCTTGACTGGAGTTGGGGGATTGAAGCCAGCACCTTAGGCTGTCAGGCTATGGGGGCAGAAGCCTCAACCTTGAGACACAAGAACAGAGCACAGGACTTCACCTTCCGGACCTGGCAAGAAAAAGAGGCCATGGGGTGAGCAGACTGGGCAGGCTAAGTACAGGACTCCAAAGCAGCTCTCTCCACATAGAACGGGGAAGAATGTGAAGTCGAGGAGCCCAGCACTGGGGTGCTAGTGCAAGGAGCCTGAAGCTACAAAGCTACAAACCTGCCCACTTGGTTCCAGTGGGCTGGAAGATAATTATATTTACAAGAACAGCACATGGGACAGAAATGAGAACAACCATACACATTACAAAGAAAGAGACTTTGCTTCTCTGATTTACATCTTGATTAAAGAAGTCACTCAAAATGGAAAGAAAAAAAAAAGTGAAAATTTCAACTCTAACAGTTTGGAGGAGAGATTCAAAACCTATCTTTATAAAAACATTCCAGAGTCTGAAACAGAGTCTGAAATATCCCTGCTCACATGGCCCTCTCCAAAACACACTGACATAGAACACAAAGCAAACAGTCAAACACAAGGAAATTAAAATCCTTTTGTAAAAATCCCTTTAAATTGCAATCAATGATAACTGCCAGGCCTGCTTTATAAAAACACAATGAATGATGAACTGTTGGGCAGCTTGTCCATTGCAAGAAAAGGCAGATTTTTGAAGTCCTTAGCAGTACCAGTCAATGCATGCTGCATACAATCCGAGACACTCAAAGCCTACAGTAGACTTCTTGTGTTTGTTCTAAAAATCTTTGCTAGAACAACTCACTGCTCCAGCTCTTTTTAAAATCATGAGAGTCCCTCCAAAGGATATCAAATTATATCCTGTTGTAGAATGTTTTCCGGGTCCATTTGGGCCCAGAGGTTTGTATCTGGCCTGTGGCAGCTTTTGCCCCCCAAAGAAATGAATCAGACACTTATATTAACTTCATACTGTTTGGCCCATGTCTCAAGCACATTACTAGCTAGCTCTTTCATCTTAATTCAACCCATTTCTATTAATCTGTCTGAAACATGTCCCGGCCCGTGGCTCACCTGTATTTCTCACATGTCTCTTCTTCGGGGGTTGGATGGAGACTGGCTAACTCCACCCTCCTTCTACCTGTCTCTCCTTTGATTCTCTACCCACTTCTATGGTGCTGCACTTAGGCCAAAACAGCTCCTTTATTTGCAGCATACAGAGAACATTCCACCACAATATCCGCTGGTTAAATTTTTTTGTCTACTTGACACAAGCTGAAGTCATCAGGGCAAATGGAACATCAACTGAGAAAATGCTTTCATCAGATCAGCTTGTGGGGTGTTTTCTTGATTAATGACTGATGGGGAGGGCCTAGCCCATTGTGGGTGGGGCCATCCCTGGGCAGATGGTCCTGGGTTAGTAATATAAGAAAGCAGGCTGAGCAAGCTATGGAGAGCAAGCCCACACAGTACCCTGCGTAGCTTCTGCTTCAGTTCCTGCCTTGGGTTCCTGCCCTGACTTTCTTCATAATGGACGATAACCTGTGAGCCAAACCCTCTCCTTCTCAAGTTGTTTTTGGTGTTGTCATGGCAATAAAATGTCAACTAGGCCATTATGCTGGAACCAGTAGAAGACTTCTTGGTCTAAGTTCCATGGTTTCTACTTCCCTTCCTAAGCAGACGAGCCCCCTTGACTGCCCAAGCTGGGATTCTGTTCTGGAACAATTACACAGCTCATCTTCAAGCCAGGGCAGTTAAAAGACATTTCTGTGTTTTATGGATGTTCATGAAAATCACCGAGTAATGGTCACAGTTGGTAATGGAGCCTAGAGTGGACCAGAAGGGGTTCCCACACCTTGTTGGGCAAACAGGTAACTTGGGCCCCTTGTTAAAAATACACATCCGCAAGCCTTGTTTGAAATAGAGCTCAAAAGAAAGCACCTCCCTGGAAGGAACATTTGGAGAAGTTTGGCCTCCAAGGTTAATGCACTGGACGTTTAGCTGTTGTCCTGGTTAGGTTTCTGCTGCTCTAAGACACCATGACCAAAAGCAATATGGAGAGTAAAAAGTTTCTTTCAGCTTCCAGCTTGTAGTCCATCAACCAAGGAAGCCAAGGCAGGAATCAGGGACAGGAAATGATGTGGAGGTCATGAAGGAACACTGCTTACTGGCTTGCTCTTCATGACTTGCTCAACCTTATTTCTTACAGCACCCAAGGTGACACCACCCACAGTGATCTGGGCTCTCCCACATCCATCACCAATCAAGAAAATGCCCTACAGGTTTGCTCACAGGCCTATCTGGTGGGGGCATTTTCCCAACTGAGGTTCCCTCCTCCCAAATGACACAGCATAAATTCAATGTAAAGTATGAGAAGCCTTGAGCTTCTCCCAGCAAGCATAAAGCAAACAGCAGTAGATCACCTTTTCCTTTGCCTAGCTATTCTATTAGAACTGCAGATAAGTCACACCGCTCGGAGAAAGCAGTTGACATAAAACTACTAATGTGAGGCTGGAGAGATGGCTCAGAGGTTAGGAGCACTGGCTGTTCATCCAGAGGACCTGGGTTCAATTCCCAGCACCCATATAGTGGCTCACAACAATCTGTAATGAAATCTGGTGCCCTCTTCTGGCATGCAGACATACATGCAGGCAGAACACTGTATACTTAATAAATAAATTTTTAAAAAACTACCAGTGTGTACAGTTGTGAAATGTAAGCACTAAAGCCTAATAAGAGATTTGAGTTTTGAGGCACTCACCTAAGAAGGGGTAATTATTCCTCACCCAGGCGCAGCCTAGACTTCTTGGTACTGAATCTGGAATGGAATGTAACAGGCAACCCCACAGGCCTCCTCTCTACACATGTGTATGCATTCCTACATCCTACCATCCTACCATCTACCAGCACTGTTCAGTATTGGCAGCTGTGAGCTAAAACATCTTATCATCAGCCCAGCTTCCTGTATATTGCTATATCATACAGACTTAGTTACCCGGAATCTGCATTTTAACAAATGTAGGCATTTGGAAATGTTGAACGGACTATCAGGTACACTAAAGCCGGACACTCGGGCATTGGGATAGACGGCCTACCCAAAAACTCAAGGAGACCATATGACCTTATCTTTCTCAAATGCTTGTCTTCATTCATTTCATAAAT
The DNA here is from genome assembly GCA_004025045.1 of Sigmodon hispidus. Lineage (NCBI taxonomy): Eukaryota > Metazoa > Chordata > Mammalia > Rodentia > Cricetidae > Sigmodon > Sigmodon hispidus. The sequence goes on from PVIH01002579.1 coordinate 14,612, forward strand.
GATATACAAACTCGTGCATAGCCACCCTCAAGGATCTGCAGAAGATAAATTCCATGTAAAGTATGAGAAGCTTTGAGCTTCTCCCAGCAAGCATAAAGCAAACAGCAGTAGATCACCTTTTCCTTTGCCTAGCTATTCTATTAAAACTGCAGATAAGTCACACCCCTCGGAGAAAGCAGAGCTGTCATATCTGATATATGCAAATCTTCTCTAATGAGACCTCTACTCTTTTTCCTAATCCCACCATTTCATATTTACAAAGATAGCTTTCTTCCCCGTAAGTCAAAATGTCTTCCGCATGCATACATTTGGAGCAAAGCACAAATGAATTATTTTATTGAGCCTTTCTTCCTTAAAAAAGTAAAAGATCAAAAACAAAACCTGCTCAGGATGCCACCTACAAAAACAACCCCCAAGTTTCTCCTCAGTAGGTGAGCTCCTCAGCACCTGACCTAAAATTCACTCTTTCTCACTTTCTTTCTTTGTTTTTATTTTGTTGGTGGTGGTTGGTTGTTTGTTTCAAGATAGGGTATCTCTGTGTAACAGCCTTGGCTGTCCTGGAACTCACAGAGATCCACCTGTCTCCAGAGCACTGGGATTAAAGTCAGGCCCTGCTCTGACCCAAATGTCTAACTATTGTGAAAAAGGTAACAATCATGGGCAACTGATAAGAAAAGATTATCATTTATTAAAGGGTTCAAAAAGAAGCAAGCACTCGCTGGTACAGGAGGGATTAAGCAGTCCTGCAGTCCCTGGACAGACTGGGCTGGTTTCAAGAGGCTTCAGAGTCAGGTCTTCCATCCAAGGACACAGGAAAGGGCTTTGCCTACACAACTTAACCTGGCCCTCTGGCCAAACCCCAGAGGGTGCCCCAGGACCATAGGTGATTCCCAAATCTATGCTGGCCAAGAGGCCAGGACTTTAGGTCAAGGTACATTTGTCTGTTCATCTGACCCAAAACCTAGACAATTTACATACACCCCCAAACTCAACTTGTCCAGAAAGTATCACCCTCTCCTCCCTATGCCCTCAAAACTAAACATCGTTATGTAACCCTGTGACAGAACTGTATACCTCAACTTACACTTAATAGATTTTCTACTATATATATTTAACCACAGTAAAAAAAAAATCTTTGAGTCCTGGTTCTCCTCGAAGTGCCTACATCAGAACCCAGACACCATCTTCCCATCAGTTTCTTACAGAAACTGGTATTTCAGAACATGGATGTAGCTCAGTGGTAAAGCACATGCCTACCTTGCACAAAGACCCTGAATTTGTTTTAAGTGTGTGTGTATGTATTTGTATGTGTGTATGTATGTGTATGTGTGTATATGTGTGTGTATGTGTGTATATGTGTGTGTGTCTGTGTGTGTCTGTGTGTGTCTGTATCTGTGTGCAGATGCCGTAAAAGAACATCAGACCCAAGTGGCCGGAGTTACAGAGGATAGTAAGCTGACTGACATGGATGCTGGGAACAGCACTTCGATCCTCCAGCTCTTAACCACTGAGCCATCTCACCAGTTCAAAGACCCTGGGGTTTGATCTCTAGGTGAAAAAAATAAGACAGGAAATGAAAAAAAAAAAAAAGATTCATTCTTACCTCAATCCTCTCTCAGCCCACTACTCCAATTAATCATGGAGTCTGGGAGCTTCTCATTTGTTTTACATAGTTTTTAAAATTACCATACCAAGTGATGTGTTTCATTAAGGCATCTCCCTATCCGTACATTATGCTCCTCTCTGCTTACTTTGCCTATGTCTACCCCTCTAATCCATGGCTCACAGAACAGCCAGAACAAGCTTCACTGGGTAGAAGCCAAGTCATGTACTGCCCTTCCACAAGGCCTGATATGCAGGCCCCCTTACCTGTCTCACCTGGCCCGGAACATCTCGCCACCTCCTTCCTGCTGTTCTTTCTCTACTTGAATCCTTCAACCCTACTTTCTTCCCGCTGGCATGCTTGCTTCAGGGCTGAGCATACGGTGTCAAACCTCAACACTATTAACATGTGGATCCCAATAACTAAACTGTCTGACGGCAGAGCAGAGCTACCCTATGCCTTAGAAGATGCTTCATAACAACAGTTCTCAGCCTGTGGGTCTCGATCCCCTTGCGTTGGAAAGACCCTTTCATAGACATCACCTAAGACCATCAGAAAACGCAGATCTTTGCATTGCAACTCATAACAGTAGAAAATTACAGTTATAAAGTAGCAACAAAAATATTGGGAGGGTTAGTTAGCACAATATGAGGAACTGTATTAAAGGGTCGCAGATTCATGAAGGGTGAAAATCGCTGCCTCTCAGCATTCTGGGTTCTCAATGTCACACAGGTGACCCAGGGACATCTAAAAAGTCTCCTAGCATGAACAAGTGCTATTCTGTTGCAAACTTCAATGTCAGAGCAGACAGAAGGCAAGGACCTCTCTGTGACATGTTCTCAAAGTGGTCCGGAACTTAGCAGGATGCATTTAGTTTCTGGCTTAATTACTGAATGGTACTTTCCCACCTGTACAGCCATCCCCATAAGGGTGGTGCTAACTCAGTCTTGTTCCTGGGACATCTCAGTACTCAACACACAGAAGGTCCTCAGAATTTACCTTTGAATAAAGAAACTCCAAATAGTCTTTCAGTTTAATGGTCTTTTTTAATGATTTTGAAATCAACTCTATCTAGCAATCCAAATGCTTTCCTACACTGAATACGGTTTCCTTGGGGGCTGGGACAGAACTCTGAAATCATAGTATTACAGGGTTTGACCAAGCAGATTATGCCAACTTGCTAGGGGTGGATCCCAAATGATAACAGAATACAAGTCGCTTAACAAACAAAAGGGGAATCTAAAAAAAAAAAAAAAAAAAAAAAAAAAAAAAAAAAAAAAAAAAAAAAAAAAAAAAAAAAAAAAAAAAAAAAAAAAAAAAAAAAAAAAAAAAAAAAAAAAAAAAAAAAAAAAAAAAAAAAAAAAAAAAAAAAAAAAAAAAAAAAAAAAAAAAAAAAAAAAAAAAAAAAAAAAAAGCCCCCACATGGAGTTAGGTTGACTCTTTCTGTCCTAAAATTTCTGACTCACCATAATGAAAAGAATCTGAGCAAGACTTGGCTCAGAAGAAAAAAAAATCATCTCCAATTTGGCAGGTGCTAAGAAATACAATCTTGGCTCACTCCGAGAACTGACAGGGATGTGAAAGATAAAAGCTAATAGCTATTATTTCACCATTGGTTCAAATCACTTTCTCCATAGAGGTATCAATTAAGATTGGGTTTCGCTGCATGTAATCTCCAGCAATACAAGGCTGCAAGTAGGTGACAGACAGGGCTGGCGTGGCATGCGCATCCATCTGGTACCCAGGCTGTTTTCTTCCCTCTACCTGCTTTCCATTTTCAAGGTAATCTCATGGCCACAATGTGACCTTCAGAGTTCCAGACATCAGATCCACTCAACTCAAGGAGGAGGATGAAATAAGTCCCAAAGGTCTATATCCCGGCTACACCAGTCACTTTAAAAAGGAGCTTCCCTATAATCCTTACAGATATCTCCTTAGTCACCTCAAGTTTCAAGAACCACTGAGAAATATAACCACATCATCACCATTCCCCTTCCACCCATCCTTTAAACTCCATATAATCCAAATAGGCCTGGCTAGAAAAAGAAGAACCAAGGGCTACAAGGTAGACAGCAGTCCCTTCTATGATGGATTTGGTATGTTAAAACTGTATGAAACAGCAAAATTTCCAGGGGTCTTTCAAGTCCATGCCTCAAGTTCTATATAAAACAATGAAGGTTCAAAGCCACCACAAGCCAAGCTAATGAACAGTAACCAAGAGGCTGTAAATCTCAGTCTGGAACTCATTCCAGACACTAGAACTAAATCTGCCCTAAATTCTGTCTGCACATAACACAAGTTTAAAATAAAATTTCTATATTGACTTTCCTCAAAAAGAAAAAAAAAAAAATGTGTTAGTGTGTGAGGAAGCTACTGAGTCAGACCACTTCTAAAAGGGTAGGTATACACCAGGCAGTGGTGTGCCCACCTTTAGTTCCAGTGCTTGGAAGGCAGAGGCAAGCGGATCTCTGAGTTCGAGGCCAGCATGGTCTATACAGGGAGTTCCAGGACAGCTAGGGCTAGTACTCAGAGAACTCCAGTCTTGAAAAACAAAAAGGGGGGGGGTAGGGAGGTGTAATTCTAAACTATCAGAATTATTCAATAACTTGGAGCTCAGATCACATCTTTCTCTTCTAGCAGAATTCTTAGTGGGGGCCACACCTTTAGACATTTCAGTGCCCCTCCCCTTACATCAAAGTATACACACCAATAAACACCAGGTCTGAAAGAAGGACTTCCTCCATCCCGTACTAGCTCACAGGAGCCAGGTCATAAGATTCAAGAGTCTCACAGGGACTTGGATTTTTTAAGGTTAGTTTATTTTTATTACATGTATATGCGTAATTTGTCTAAGTGTAGTATGTATGTGTACCACATGTGTGCTTGGTACCCATGGAGGTCAGAGGAGAGCATCGGATGCCCGGAAATAGAATTACAGATGATTGTGAGCTGTCATGTCATGTGGGTGCTGGGAACTGAACCCGGGTCTTCTGCAGGAGGGGCCAGTGCTCTTTCATGCTGAGCCATCTCACCAGCCCCTCAACAGGAGCCTTTTTAAGGAATTTTACGTCTCATTTATTGTGCTTATCTAACAACTTCATGAGGTTTGGAGGCATCTCTAAAAATGTGTTGACATTTTAGTTCATTCTGAATGTCCTTTCAAATCAAACATCCCCTTAAGGGTATTAAAACGTAGATGCAAAAATAACTAATGTAGCTCTCAGCCTATAAACTGCATCTATGATACACAAATATTACTATTAAATGCAATGATACAAATAGAACGCTATTCCAGCCACCACCCACCCATTCGGTTAGCTTCGGAACCTTTTCTACTTCTTGCCTGCCCTTCTCCCAGGGCTGCGCAATGCTTTCTTCAACCAAGGATCTCTGGCCAAATTCCCCATGATCAACTGCCACCTCCTGGGTTCAAGGTGCCCTAACATTTTAAATTACAGTGTTGCCAAATTAATCATGTGAGTGAACAATTAATTACGAGCTAATCTGGCTCAATTTTCTCACATTTAGTGAGCACCTGAAGAAATGCCAGGGGTATTCAGAAGCCAAACAAAAATGTCCCTATTCGGAAAGCATAAATCCAAATAAACAAGCTGTCAAGACTGTGGAGGGCTAAGCCTTTTCCTAAACTGCACAGTTCTGCCATTTCTAAAAATCTGAAATTCTGCCTTTTCAGAAACAGGAAACACAAGCAAATCAGCGTTAGAGAAAGTATTATAATGACAAGCTAAAAAGAATCCCTTTTAAAAAAAAATTTACCCACGCTTTCAAACTTGAACAAATATCATAAAAAGTCATTCACAGTGACTTTTAAACTTTTCTCACATCATCTTAGCTAACAGGGGGAGGAAACGCCTTCAGGAAAATGGAAAGCAAGGAACCGGCAGTAGGACTGCCTAGGTCCAGTTCTTTGATTTTCCCAGGGAATCCTCCTCAAGGCCCCAAGACTCGGCAGACCAACCCTGGTCTCCCCCAACCCACCCCCCGCCCCCGCCCAACTGCATCGGGAAGAAGGCGGGTCAAGTTTGTAAATTCCTGGGAAAAGGAAGGTTGAGGCGCGCGGGGGGGGGGGGGGGGTTCCCGGGAAATTGAGCTGAGGTACAGGATGGGGCGGGGCTGCAAGGGACACAGGGAGCATCTTGGGGTACAGAGTGTGCTGGAGGACAGTAGTGTAAAGTTGGGTGGGCCGCAGGAGACACACCATGGGACGCGTTGGGACTCAAGGCAGGACAGAGTGTGCATGACTGGAGAACCTGGCGGGACACCGGTCATACACAGCTGGGGATCCAGGGTGCATACAGTTGAGCGGAAAGGGGATGCCAATGGCCGGGCGCAGGTTGTGCACAGGACCAGACGCAGAGGGTGAACAAGGTGGAGAGCCGGGCACATACAGTGGGATGCGGGGTACGCACCGCTAGGAGTGGCGAGGGTGCACATGGTTGGGAAGGGTCAAACACGGTGGGTCTCGGGAGAGGCACGGCGGGGTACCGGGAATGCACTAGGTGGGGTGCAGGGGTGCACTAGGGGAATGTGGTACACACTGTGGAGCCCATGAGTGAATAGCTGTCGGGAGCAGGGGGTGCAGAAGGTAGAGAGTGGGGTGCACAAAGGGAGGAGTAGAAAGAGCGCACCGCGGAACAAATGCGGTGCACATAGTGGGGCGCAAAGTACACACGGCGGGCCGTGGCATGCAAGCGGTGGGGAGCAAGATAGATACGGGGGTACTCGGAGTACACACTGTGGTGCGCGGGATGCACCCGGAGAGACGTGCGGTGAACAAGGCGGGGTGCACATAGTGGGGCGTGAGGCGTGCGCCGCAGGGCTCGTAGGCAGCGGGCTGGGGAGAGCACGCCGCGGCCTCCAGCAAAGTTTCTAGCAGTTGCCCGGACCGGGCCGCGCCCTCCCCACCCGCCCGCGGGCCCCGGCGGAAGAAGGCGGAGATGGAGTGGGCGCGGGCCAGGGGTGGCGCCGCCAGAGGGCGCTGCGGCCAGGACGGGGCGGGACGGGGCGGGCGGCAGCCGGAACTGCGCGGGGGCGGCCAGCAGCCCCGGGCTCCCTCCCTACGCCGTGCCCGGGCCGCGCGCTACTTACCCACGGAGCAGCTGAGCAGCGCCAGCAGCGCGGGCGTCCGCATCCCGGCGGCAGAGGCTACGCGCCCTTCCCGGAGCAGAGCTGCGCGGACGCCCTGCGCGCCTGACCCTTCTCCCGCTCCCCTCCTCCTTCCCGGCGCCGCGCCGCCTCGGGCTGCGCCCTCTGGCGGCCGGGAGCGGGAGCGTCCTAGTGTGCGCTCGCAGCAACCGCTGATGTAGGTGGTCCTGCTTGCCCAACCGGACCGCGCCCACCTCGGGGCACCTGACTTCAGGGTCTCCTTCCTGCCTGCCTTCATGCCCTTCCCTTCCAGATCCTTCCCTCCCCATCCCCAGCAGCAGATCACTCACTCTCCTTGCTGTGCCCAAAGTGAAGGAGAAGGGATTTTTCTTCCCTGCTAATGGACTATATATATTCTGTTTTTATAAAAAGCAAAATCGATAATTCAACTCTTAATATTGTTGGCACCAATGTTCTAGTTTGATAAAGGTGTTTTTAATCAGCCCAACTAATTTACTTAATATCTTCCTTTTAAGTGGAATTTGATCAATGGCTTTGGCTCAGAGTTTTGCTCTTAATAGATATTGATGTAAAGCTAATTTTTTATAAATGTAATTTTGAGTGTTCACCGTGATGGGACAGGGACAGTACACTTTTATTCAAAATATCTGATGAAAATGAGTCAATTAAAAATGCAGGAGTATAGTGATGTGGGAAAAACTCATAAGCATAGAACCGCGAAGGGTCTCCCTCCCTCCCAGGAAGCTTTGCCGCCTGACGGGCTAACCCAATTACATTGTTTTGAACTGAAGAGAGAAACAAAGGACTTAGAGAACCCTTCCCAGAGACACGGGTTTTCTCTTTGGTTTCTAAGAACATGAATAAAATCAAGTGTGCATTCCTGGCTTGACTTTATACAGTGCCAGGCTGAGTGCAGTCAGGGATGCACTGATAATTCAGGTCCTAAGACAAATAAATGGAGTCAGGGAATATTCTCTGCCAATCACAAGTAGCCTTAGAGCAAGCCTGCTCATAAGGACTTTGACAGCCATATTTCTTAGTTTCAATGTGCCCGCAACTCATCTCTTGCTGACTAATGTCACGCTCTTAGATGCTTTCTAAATTCTTAGCTGACTTGCTTTGACTCCTTGACCTTTCTTGGGAAATTCTAAAACTTCTAGATTGTTTCCCATTTCCAAATTTGTCTTGCTTTCTCCCCAGAAAATATTCCTTCCTATGTTAGACAGCACACGATACAAACAAGATGTAAATTGAGAGAAGAGTCTAGGTGCCAGGTAACTCAACTGAAGACTCTACTCCGAGGTGGGGGGACTTTAAGAGCTTAATGGATCGGAGTTTTCATCAAAATTTATCCTGAGAGGCTGGCTCAGAAATGGTTCAACTTTCTTTTCTGCCGCCAGCCCCAGATAGCAACACAAAGACTTCTTACTAGTTACGAAAGCTCAGCCTTTAGCTTAGGCATTTCTCAACTAGCTTTCATAATTTAAATTAACCCGTTTAAATAATCTATGCTCTGTCCCATGGCGTTACCTCTCTTTCATCTTGTACCTCCTTTTCCTCTCTGTCTTACTGGAGACTCCACCCTTCTTCCCAGAGTCATCTCTGTCCCCGGAAGTCCCGCCTAATCTATCTACAGGCCGTTCAGCTTTTATTATGCCAATCATAGCAATCTATCTTCTCACTAAGTACAGATACCCTACAACATGACTCAGTGTTTAAAGAGCATGTACCCGAGTTCCATTCCACATCCGTTGGCTAACTGCCTGTAGCTCAAACTCCAGGGTGATCTGATGCCTTTGGCTTCTGTGGGCACACTCACATGCACATTCCTACAAACAGACTCACACATGTACACATAATTAAAATGAATAAAATACAATTTTTTAATTGAAAAGCTTCATCATGATGCAACATTACTTCGTTCCAGGACAAGTGTGGGAAATTGGGCCGCAAGGGCAAGAACAATCCTTTAAGTAATGAACTTGCCCATCTTCGGAATCCCCTCAGAGGACGATGATAAACGGCTCATCACACAGCTCCATAACTCACGTTTGGAAAAGGATTGCCTTTCAGTGACTCTGGTCATATCATAAATAGACTCCCTGGAAGACCTCTACCAATCACTAGGGAAGATTCTCAGAGGATGTCGGCTCACAGTGATAATGACAGACACACAGGCTTTCCTGTAACACCCGCTGTGAGGGGACTGTTCTCCACAGGAAAAACAAAGAAATCTCTGATACCCAAGACAGTGACATGAAGAAGAACAGGCCACAGTTTTGTTTTCTTGGGGCTCTCTCACTTAAATCTGAGTTCTCATCCCCAGGCTGGGGTTGTCCAGCTTTCCTGGAGAAGTACAAGCTAAGATGAGCCATCACTTCCTGAGGACCCGATTGGAACAGGCCTGTGGTTTTTTAAATAATTAAAATTTAAGTAATTTAAAACAATCTATATAAATACCTAAGGAAAATATGTAAATACATATTTATAAAGTCATTGGTAGCCAGCAGTCTAATGAACAACTTCTCTGTGGATGGTTGATCTTAGGGCAATGTCAGGTTCTTAAGGTAATACTCTTCATTCAAAGAACAGTGTACTATTGGCTGATGGACATTTGTTAGACCCTGAGACATGTGCTTGGCACTGAGCCCAAGAACTCCCTAGTCCCGTTAGAATGACAGAATGTCTATAACCTGCCATGCAATCGATGCTTCAGCATGGGCACATGGCAGGGACACGTTAGAACACAGAGGAATATATGACATCTATCAAGCCCTTTGGAACTGATCATAAAAGCAGAAGTGACTTTGGTGTAACATTTTAAGGAGAAATAGCTAATCTCTGGGCTGAGAGAATCTGGTCCCAAGCAAAGGGATGGCATACATGTGGCAGATCAATCAAAAGCCTTATGATAGCCTAGGAGACAGGCTTCTGGGTAGGCTGCCTCTCTCCTGTAGCTCTGACTGGGTCCTCAGGCCTACCATTCCTGTTTGGTAAAGGTGATTGGTCAAGTTCAGGCTTTTGCTGTCCCTGCAGGCATAATTTCAGGCCTGAAACAAATTAGTAACCAGCACATTCCAGGAGGACCATTCTTCTCCCACACCAGGAAGTGGTTTTCTGAGTTATGAGGGAGCTGAAGGTTTATTTTCCAAACTAAAGTCAGGCCTGGAACCCAAAGGAAGATTAGAAGGGTGAAAGGTAGTTCTTCAGGACTTCAGATCATTAAATCAGACCCACAATTTAATACTCTAACCACTGGCTGGTGTAGTACTTTTGCATCAGGACTACCAGCCCTCATATAATAACATGGAGACTTTAATAATTATGAAGGTTTGGCCTTTAGCTTAGGCTTGTCTCAACTAACTCTTATAACTTAAATTAACCCATTTATATTAATTTGTGTTATGTCACAGGGCTCATTACCTCTCTTCTCCCATGCACCTCTTGTTTCATCTCCATGTCTGGCTGATGACTTTGCTTTTCTTCTTCCCAGAGTTCTCTCTCTGCCCAGAATTCCTGCCTATATCTCCTGTCATTCAAACTTTTATTACACCAATCACAACAATGCATCCTCACACAGTGTACAAATATCCCACAGCATTTCCCCCTTTTGTCTAAATAAAAAGTTTTTAACTCTAATAGAATAAAATTATATACAATAAGAACAATTATCAAGTAAGAAATACATTTGCAATGTTCAGGCTATTTGTATTTGGCACACTTGTAGAAACTACTTTATTATCTATACTAACTTAATGAGTCTTAAGTTTTATACTTAAACCATTTTTATCATAACTTGTTTTACCATCCTAAAATAATGTCTTTTTAGACCTTAAAACATTTTCTTAGATAAATAACTTAAGCTTTTATGTCGCTCAACCTTGTAAACTTTATACCTCTTTTATGAGTTTCTTTTCTGAATTTGGTAACAAGAAAAATTATAACTATAACTATTTAATCTTCAACACCATCAAAGACCTCAGAAGGATATAATATTACCTGAATAAACATAAAGTGCAGAGCAAGAAATTGCCAAAACTATAGAAATACAGAAACAGCTGGCTGCCTAGACAGTTACTCACAGTTTCTCTGCAATGTTTACATTTTTATGCTTTCATTTCTATATCCCCTTTTTCTTTTAAAAAATGAGATCCAGGACTCTAATCTCCTTTTCTTAGCTTTCTCCCTGACCATGACCAACAACTTGTAATCAACTCCTGTAAATAATGACAAACATTTGTAATTCATTGAACAACCCAAAACCATCTACCCCATCTCTTGGGGAATGTGAGCATTGTGTTCTCTAGACTTCTTTTTGTTGTCTGGGGGTGATGGCATTCATAGTAGACCCTGAGAAAACTGGGACAATGGCCAAGTCCTGGGAGAGCTAGCTGTATTATTTTTGTTTAGTTTCTGTGTGATGGGAAAGTGTAGAATTTATTTGAAGTCGGGACTGGAGAGATGGCTCAGCGGTTAAGAGCACTGACTGCTCTTCCAGAGGACCTGAGTTCAATTCCCAGCATCCACATGGCAGCTAACAACTGTCTGTAACTACATGTAGGCAAAATACCAATGCACATAAATAAAAAGTAACTAAATTATTTAAAAAACAATTTATCTGAAGTCCTGGCTGAAGTAGTGTGTGAGGTTGGACCATCTCAGCTAGCAGCTTTGAATTTGTTCTAGATGCAGAATTTTGAGGACATTGTAACAGAGGCATTTTGAGAGGCTGGATCACCTCGGCTACTTGTCTTTATTGGTGTCTGGTTCTTTATTCTGAAAATGCATAAATTTTTAAAGATAACATATACATATATATCTGTATTAACACAAGTATGGAATATGCATCATGTACAAGTCAGCTAAAGATTTTTTTGTTTTATGTTTGAGCATGTAAAAAGTATCTGCTAACTTTATAAATTTGTTTGGACTGTATATCCAGACCTATATCCATGCCACATAAAAAAATGGCATGCAATAATGAGTCATAAGAATTCTGTAGCCAACAAGATTTATCATGTCTCATTCAGTCTCAGAACTATTTCCATGCATAGGGATCAGGATATGTACCTATCTTATAGTTTTTCTTGATTTTTTTTCATATCTGTGACCAAGATTTTCAAGAAATCTTCCCCAATCAAATCTGATATTTATTAATTTAAAGAAATATATAGCATTTTGTTTCTTGTGGAAACAAAAGCAAAACTTATTCCCCAATGCAACATGTTTTCTGACTTCCATTCTGAAGTTAAGATATTTTTTAAATATATAGGTTGGTTTAATTTAGCAGTTTTTATAATCCAGTGTCTCTCAGCAGCTATTGTTTTTGCTCATTGGTATTTAAAAAATGCAAAGTCAACAAAGCACCATACAGAATTCAGATGTATTTTCTATTTTTACATGGCTTATTTTTATATTAATTTATTCTCTCTTTAAAGATTGTTGTCTTTCAAGTATTTATTTATTTTTCTGTGATTGTCTATGCCCATTTTTTAAAATTTAGTATCAAAGCACATCCCTATTCAGAAGTTTTCTCTGCCTGGACCTAACTTTACTAAGCACCTACAGCTGTGTACTTGCCGTGATCTCTGATAGTGAACCAGACCTTAAACCGCTAAGTGGCAAGCAACAGCGCCACCATGAAGCTCTGTTTAGCGCACATGGTCTGGTGGCTGGCTTCACCCACTTCAGGTCAGTGAGCATGGAGCTTCATGCCTGCAACCCTGCCTAGAGCCTACCTGTCTGCTCCAGCTCTGAGAAGTTTCTGGTTATACACTGTAATAGGCATTTCTAGATCGGGATGTCTAACATGATGCCTGTGTGAGTTAGTGTTAGCCAGCTGCCTTTAGTCTGAGCAGAGGAGAGCGTCCTCATAGCGTCTACCGATTATTTGGGTGATGCGGTTTTTTCTAAAAGCCTCCCAGGCCCGGCGTATGTCTTCAGGCGGCGCCGCGGGCAGCCCGTGGTCCTTGTAAGAGCGCGCGGCCCCGCCCACTTCCTTTTGGCCCCGGCAGCCATCTTTCAGTAACTCGGCAAAATGACGAACACCAAGGGAAAGAGGCGTGGCACTCGCTATATGTTCTCCCGGCCTTTTAGGAAACATGGAGTTGTTCCTTTGGGCACTTACATGCGAATCTATAAGAAGGGTGATATTGTAGACATCAAGGGAATGGGCACTGTTCACAAAGGAATGCCTCATAAGTGGTATCATGGCAAAACCGGAAGAGTCTACAATGTCACCCAGCATGCTGTGGGCATCATAGTAAACAAACAAGTTAAGGGCAAGATTCTCGCCAAGAGAATCAACGTGCGGATCGAGCACATCAAGCACTCTAAGAGCAGGGACAGCTTCTGAAGGAGAACGACCAGAAGAAAAAGGAAGCCAAGGAGAAGGGCACCTGGGTTCAGCTGAAGCACAAGCCTGCCCCATCCAAAGAAGCTCACTTTGTGAGGACTAACGGGAAGGAGCCTGAGCTGCTGGAGCCCATTCCATACGAATTCATGGCGTAGTGTACAAAAGAAATAAAGACCTGGATTGTAAAAAAAAAAAAAAAAAAATAGGCATTTCTAAATAATCTCTCCCCACTGACTAGCATGCCATCTGCTACTCATAAACCTTATTCAAGAGCTTGGTAGCAAGGCCTTTTAGGAGAGCTGCCCCTCTTTATGCTACTAGCACTGAGCCTACCAAAGAGACCATGGTTGTCAGAAAGTTTTCTTGGGCCTTACGTGAATGTATGTGCCTCACATTGGGTGTCAAATGTAGTCATATTTTTTGTCTGGACTGTCAACCTGCAAATAATATCATGAAGACTTTATTTAATTATGAAACGTTAGCCTTTAGCTTAGGCTTGTCTAAACTGGATCTTATAACTTAAATTAACCCATTTATATTAATCTACATTCTGCCACATGACAATACCTCTCTTCCATCTTGTACCTCCTGTTTCCTCTCCATGTCTGGCTGGTAACTCCATCTTCTTTCCACAGCTGTCTTTCTGCCTGGAAATCCCACCTGTCTAGCTATTGGCTACTTAGCTTTTTTTTTTTTTTTTCATGGGTGGAACAGTTTATTGAGGCACTAAAAGAGCAGCAGGAAGCCAATGGGGACAGAGAGGGCAGGCAGGGACTCAGCTGTGTCTAGGGATGGGAGCCTTCACTGGGAGAGGTGGCAGTTCTCCATGGGTAGCCTCCTGAAGCGAGTACAATATGGGTACAGTAATGCCAGTGAAAGGGGTTTTGGTGGAGACAGAGGTCTTTTACTCTGGAATCTTCCAGGTCCCCTTTGCCCATCCCAGATTCCAAGTGGATTCATTCACACACAAGCACACTGAGCACACAGGTGTACATTCATTTGGTTGGACAGGGTGTGCCCACAGGATTCAGGCCTGACCCTGGTACTCTGTAACTCCGAGGAAGATTTTCATCCCTTTTGTGGTCCCCAAGGGCGGTCATAAGATTGGCTATGGACACAAGGGCTGCTAGTCCCATTCCAACAGGGTAAATGAGGGTGCATTTGGTGCTTATCCCTGATGCTAATAGAGTGTAGAAGGACTAGACAGATCCAGGAGGAGCTGAAGGCTCTTACCCAGGGATCTAAAGGGGGCTGTGGCTTTCTTCCTGAGCTGAGGGGTGGGGATATGGAGAACACATGGGGATGGTCAGGGGTCCCGGTGAAGCAGAGCCAGCAAACTGAACAGGAGCCCAAGGCCCAGCAGTGGGATACTGGCTCGAAGGCCAAAGCCAGCGGTGCTGATATTGCAGAAAGAATGCATGCAACAGTAGCTATTCACGGACGCCACACCTAAATTGACATTGATGTTCTCACGAGGGCAGATTTGCGCACAGCCCTTATTCAGGGTGTAGCCAAGGTTGATATTCCCAAAGCCGGCAGCAGCAGATACTGTGACACAGTAATTGTCTGAGTTCGGGCATAAAGTTGGCCACAGGCACTTCAAATTGCTCTTCTTGTTCCACACCCAGAAGGGCTGCCAGCAATACAGGCAAGAAGACCCTCATGCTGGAAGTGGCAGACATCTGCTGGGGGTTCACAAGCCAAAGAAGCCTGCGGAGGAGTGAGTGGAAACCAGTCCAGTGCGATGAGTCTGTCCACAGCTACCGTCGGTGCACCACCTGGGGTCCAGGAACTTCTCTTCAAATTCACAGGGCTCCCATGTGAAAGCCAGGTGTCTCAAGACAGGCTGCTGGCCAAGAGCCTGTTTAGTCACGGAGCTAGCCCGGGACTCGGCTACTTAGCTTTTCATTACACCAATCACAGAAACGCATCTTAACACAGTCTACAAATATCTCACAACAGGCTAGTCTTCCCCTCAGCTAAGACTAGGTACCTGGAGAGATCATTTCATCAAATACCTTAGCTTTCATGGTAATAAGAGGATCTTTAGCCCCCACGGAAGAAAGAGAGGAAGATAAGAGACAGCAGAATGTTTCATCCTGGGGCCACAGTAAGCACTCATGAAAAATATCTGGATGATCTGAAATGATGTCTCTAAGCCCAAGGGTCTTATCTTTACTTCAACATTTAAAAATCATAGGCAGATGCCTACCTTCTGCCAATCTAAACACTCATCCAAGACTTCCATCCAAAGATGGTACACCAAAAGTTTCTCACAACCTACCAACTCCAAGCCAAGAGCCAGAAAACACAACTCATGTCACCATCTCACCTTTAGAGGTACCCCAAATGAGCCCCAGGAATCTGAAGCCATTTGACATCTGATTGTCTACTCTTTTGATATCTCAGGAGTGGAAAGTGTCTGTCCACAGATGAGCCACCTCCTAGGACTTCTTATTAGAATAGATGATCCACTTGGCTGTGTTGTTCCCAGAGTCAGACCCCTCCTCATCCCCACCGTTATGAAGACCAGGCAACAGCACAGGAAGTGGGGTGTCTGGTCCACTTATTCCATAGCTAGTGTGAAATTCGATGCTACTGCTAAAAAGCTAGCTGGTCATTTTACATCAACAAGATGTAGGATCTTGACTAAATAAGCTGTCCAAAATTAGTGGAGAACATTTTTGTGTATCCACGGACAAACACTCATGGAGGAACTACATGTGCCAGGCTCTCCTATGGATAACAGTGGGGGGAGGAGCTTTTTCCTGGTGTATCATACCCCATTAGGAGGACCGAGGCACACAGAGTAACCATGAGCCCATGGATGAGCACACATCTTTTGAGAAGCCGGGAATAGAATGAGATGGAAGAGCAAGGTGAGGATGGAGACTTTCATAGATGGCAAGGTTACAGGCAAGCTGTGGTAGATAAAGAAAGGCATTCCAAACAGAGGGGACAGATAAGTGTTGGCCTGTAAGCTGGGAGCCATAACCATTCAGAGAGACAGTGATCTCATAAGGAGCATCGAAGGGAAGCTGGCTAAGGCCACGTCCTGGCTGCCTGCCGAGGAGGCTGACCTTCGCGGAAGGGCACTGAGGCTGTTTGTTGGAGAAGCTATATTAGCTGCCAGCAAGAACACAGCTTCCACCGTGGGCCCATAGCTCTTGATGCCTGTCTTGTGTCCTAACCGCAGCCTCTCTTGGAGAAGTGATGAATAAATATTTCACGATGTGATGAAGTCACAGATGATGCCCATGTGTACAGCAGCCAAATGAATGAACAATACACGAGAAAATCAATTCAGCGTTAATGTTATGGAGGACTCAACAGAGGCCAAAGGGGGGAAAACCTGATACATATGAAAAATACATGCCTTAGGTAATAATCATTCTGGTGGCTGCTTTTAAGTATATTATTTTATTTAATCTGCCCCCCCCAGGAAATTCCAATCTCAAAGACGTAAAAAGATTATTGTTTTTCCTATGATATGGGGCTTTATGGGGTATGTAGCCAGGCCTGCTGGGAACTTTGGATCTTCTATCTCAGACAGACTCCCAGTCTCTAGGTTAGTAAAATGAATCTCAAGAAGGTGACACCGGAAGCCAAAACTGCTTGCAAAGGCAACTGTGCTTTTTAGTGGGCCAAGGGTGAAATGGATGGAAGGAGGCACTGTGATAGTGCATCAGAGGTCAGACCAGTTGGACTTGTGAGTTGATACTGGCTGGTGCTCAGGAGAACACAGAAGGGGGATTGATGGAGCAACTAATTAAAGTGGGTATCTGCCAAGGATGAACTTGTGGAGAAAAATTCAAGATTACAGTCAACGCTAGTACATGAGCAGGATGCCTTCACAGCATCAGCTGGTGCATGATGATGCTCTGGGGGCTTCTATACCAGGGACCAGCCTAAGCCTGTAGTTAGGTGGACTTCTATTAACTTTCCATTCAATTCTCCAAGCACTACACAGCTTCCACCATGGGCCCATAGCTCTTGATGCCTGTCTTGTGTCCTAACGCAGCCTCTCTTGGAGAAGCGATGACTACAGGCACAAGGGCAGAACTTCTGCCTTCTCCTTCAATTTCTGTCCTCGCCCAGCTGTCTTACTTCCTGGTTCAACTTTCTTAGAGCTATGATTAAGGTTTGTGCAACAGTGACCAAGTTCTGTTTAGTCTTGAACTGATAGAAATTCAGAGGATGTTGGATCTTTGCCACCCAAGTGCTGGGATTGAAGGTGTGGGTCACCACTCCTTGACCTTCATGGTTTAGCTCTGTCCTCTGATAATTCAGGCTATTTTTATTGAATATACAATATATCACCACAAGAATTTATTTGGTTTATAGATCCAGGTTACAGTCCACCAAGAGGAAGTCAAAGCGGTTGGCTGAAGCAGCTGATCAGATTACAAATTCCGTTAAGAAGTTCTGCCCTTTTGCCTGCGGTCATTCAGTCTGAGGATTCCTGGAGACAGAATCCACCCTGTTTGACCCTGAGGAGTTTGATGGGTCAGACCTGACTGTGGTTTATTTTTCTGTCTCTCTGATAGATCAGCTTTTCTTCAATATCCGGCTCCAGGTTTTATTATAATACTAAATAGAATTTGTGCTATAAACTCTTTTTCCTAAGTTGTTTTTTGTTGAGACATTTCATCACAACAACAGAAACAAACAGAGGATGGTTGAATAATTTCTAAGGAGAACCCTGAGTTCACGTGGGAGTATCTGGCTTTGCAAAGTGCAAGCTATTTTTATAGCTGCTAATGTGTTAGCTTGTTCTATGCAGGCTTTTCCAGCAATGGCACAGAAGCAACCACAAATAAAACAATACCCTAGGGAATGACATCAGGCTGGACCAGGAAGGGGTGAGGAGCCAAGTTGCAGGTCTTTGAAGAAGCAATGGAAAGCAACTGGGTTTATTAAATTACACCCTTGAATGCACATCTTTTTATTCCTTGTCGTTTGTGTAACAAGTTGAGAGGTAAACATGAAAGTCCTCCCAATGTCATAGCTAACGTGAGATCCCTTGAAGAAGCACTTGAGAGTCTCCCTGCATTACAAGCTCAACTAGCTACTTATTTCTGGAAAAGTTCGGTATGAACTGAGGAAAGGCCCGAAACAGCAGTCATTGAGCTTAGAACCTAGACAAACATTTATATGCTCAATTAATAAATAAACAAGTAAACAAAATGAGTCTGCCATTTTAAGGAAAACTGCAGATAAGATTTGTTGGCAGTGATAAAACACAAACTTTCATGCAAAGTTAGAATTTTGTGAAAGTTGTTTATTTGCTGCAGAGATTGCAACAGCTTCTAAATCCTTAAAGATCTTGTGATAGGAACAATGGCTGCATCAAGGAAGAAAAAAGAAAAAGAAAGAAAATCTGACCTCTTCATAGTACTCTGTGAAAAGCAACAACACGTGAACAATCACTGTGTGACTCTGATTCTAGGGAGGTGTGAACACACACCTGCCACCCCACATAGGGAGCCCATGGCCGACCAAAATTCAGACTGATACTACAAAAACCAAACTTGGCGAAGCAATGAGTTTTATTGGGATTATTTACAGAGTATGGGTGACGCAAAAGCCCAGCCAAGGACAGATAACAGCTCATGAAAGCTGGAAACTTGGAGTGCGCTGCACAGCCTTTGGGCAGCTCCATGGGTTGGGATGTCTTTCAGGTAACCTGAGGCTCTTACAGGCAGTTTGGCTGGTCTTTGCCCTTTTCAGACAATTTTGCTGATCTGAGCCTCCAGGCCAGTAATCGTCAATCTTCCTAATGTTGTGACCCTTTAATATAGTTCCTCATGTTGTGGTGACCCCCAAGTAACTAAATTATTTTTGTTGCTACTTCATAACTGTAATTTTGCTACTGTTATGAATCATAAATGTCTGTGTTTTCTATGGATTTAGGAGACTCCTGTAAAAGGGTCATTCAACCCCCAGAGGGATCTTGACCCACAGATTGAGAACCAATGCTCTAGGCAATCTGGCTTGTCTGAGGGTTTTCTAGGCAGCTCTTAGCTGGTCTGAAAGTATCTCTGCATAAGTACTTACTGCTTATATGGACCTTTGGAGGGGACCTTCTGAATCTGATCAGTTTCAGGAGCTTCCTAAAACCTCTGAGTTGTTTTCTTCCTAGACTTAAGGAGCGGCCCTCTAAAATGGAAGGCTTTTTATCTCATAAGACAATTCTCACAACATTTGGTGAGATGATAATTTCCAAATAACCTATAAAACCATACACAGGTATAATTTGCATCCAAAGTGTAAGACTATAAATAGACTACAAGATAAATGACAAAAAATAATAACACTTTCATACTATACATTGTAATAAACTTCAGAAATTTTCAATTGTCTCAAGTTTGGATGTGAAATGAAAGGATGCTCATCATTATACAAAAAAAAAAAAAAGATTAGCTTCTCTCAACTGTATATCTGCATGAAGCAATATTTTCTTTGTTTACTTATGTAAAATAATACAACAGGTGAGATGAAGAGGCGAGTTTGAGAATGCTCCTGTCTTCTAGTAAATCAGACACTAGTATAGCATTATATCAATGACCTTTCCCACTGACTTTGCATCCTGAAAGAATATTTCTCATAAAAATACAATGTACTTTGCTACGGGTTCTTCTATCTGGGCACCCCTTGGGGGAGGGGCTGGGAAGGAAGAGTCAATGACACAGACACCAGACACCAGAAGTCAGGTGAGAAACGATATGGGGCAAACCTATATATTCCCTCCCGATTTTCCATTGGCAACTGGAGACTCTTTTATCTGTGTTGCTGCTTTCTCATTGGCCTCCATTATTTTGATGACCATGCATTACTAGTCACCAGGTACAGCGGCAGATTCCACGATGGCTCAGCAGAAAGCAGCTAGTGAGCATGGCTATGCATACTACCTGGAACAGGTTAACTGAGGCTTTATCAGGCTATCTGGCTGCATTCCCCCTTAGTACTTACATGATGCATTTATTCATCTAACTTTAGGTGAATTGATGAATGTATTTAAATTTCTGGGTTTTGTGTCAAATAGATAGTAAATATTTCCAGAAATGTAACACTTAAGCAAATACCCTTTGGGATCCTCAATATATTTTTCCAGATATAAAGAGGATTTTGAGGTGAAACCCCTCTTTATTTGGCACGGCCAGTTCAGGACACATAGCTTGTGTACTGTTGAAGTGGATCTGAGCTCCACTCTATTGCACCAATTCTAGTTAGGAAATAATAAAAACCCAGAGCCAGATATTGGTGAAAAGCTGGAGTATCGGAGAGAGGAAACAGACCATAGTCAATTCTCACCCAGCCAACTTCTCAGGCTGTACAGGGTAAATGCCATCTTCAAGAGGCCTCTACCTGGCTGGTTGCTCCTACAGAATGGCTGAATCTCTCCTCCTCCTGCCTTAAATATCTTTCTCCGCCCAGTTGTTTCACTTCCAAGTTCAACTCTGCATCATAATCTTAGAGTTAGGATTAAAGGTGTGAGCTACTACTGTTTGGTTGTTAGGCTTTAAACTCACAGAAATACAGAAAGATCTCTGCCTCCTGAGTGAGGGGATTAATGGTGTAAGTCACCACTCTCTGAGCCTTATGACTTAACTGTAGGTGATTCTGTTCTCTGATATTCCAGGCTAATTTTATTAAATATAAAATATATCACCACACCACTCCAAGCCCTTTCTCTCCCTTGCTGTGCTGGGTGCACCACATTCACTTTCAGATGTGCTATATTAGAGGGACTCCATTTCCCACAAGCCCTACTTTGGCTCACAGTCATTCAGTTAAGGCCCCACTCACCAGAGATTTAAAGCAATAGTAGGCACTTGAGTGGACAAAGTTTTACTAAGATGAAAACCCCAAATAACATGATTTAACATAACTGTCTTGGTCAGCCTTGATCCTGCTAAATCTGCTGCATTGGTGACTGACCCTCCAGCCCAGCCATCACCTATTGTTAGGGACCGGGCTGACGGCCGATTCAGCTAAGTCCTCCACTATCACTATGGCTTGGAAAGAGGGTACTGAACAGCCAAGCATCAACAATCAAAAGCTACCAACGAAGGTATCATGGTCACTTCAGGCTCCAGTGACCTTAAGAATGAGAGGGTGCTGCCAATAGCTTAGAAGAGAAGAGGGGAGCTTGCTATTGGCGAATACGACACTGCCAACCACCTTTGTGTTCTCTTCCGGTCAACCTGCATTAGTCAGCGATGGAAGGTTTGCTCTGGCTCACAGTTTTCTGAGGCTCCAGTTCATAACTCACTGAGCCTCATTTCACATGAAAAGTCATGGCAAGAAAGAGATAGACAGACAGACTGACAGACTGAGGGTGGGTCTTACAACTTATTTCAAGAGCATGTCACCAATGGCTTAGCTTCCTTCTACCTCTTAAAGGCTCTATCTCCTTCCAATAGCACCAGCCTGGGGGCTAAACCTTTCACACATGGGTCTTTGGACCACATTTAATGTCCAGGAACTGGAGCTGTAGTTCAGTAGGAAAACACTTGCCTGGAGATTGTATGTAAGGCCCTGGATAGCATCCCTAAACCAAAGCCATAGTAAACTAATCCTGGAGATTGTGCACAGAGCCCTGGATATCATCAGTGGCACCAAAATCAAAGCAAACTAATCAAGATTAAAATGCTAATAGCACAATTTAAAATTATTTACTCTCTGAGAAGATACCTAACTAAATAAATCTGGGGTATAAAACAAGGTTGGGAATGTAGCCTTCAGGAACTCGAAAACACTTAAGCAGATAGAATGTCAGAGAATGCCACCTTCTTTCTGAACTATTTACCCGGCAGCCACACCGATGACTGTCAACAAAGCAGGACTAGAAATCCAGGTGACTGGAACAGCTCTCGGTGTTCTCCAGACATTCCAGGATGGTTTTGGGAAGAGAATGGGATTAGGACAGAGGTCAGAACATGCAGGGAACATCCAGACTGCCAGAGAGGAATAAAGAGACATTAATGCCAGTGAAGGAAGAGACATTTGTTAGCTTGTGACTAGACCGGTGTGGCTGCAATTAGTCACATCAGGAAAGCACTGTTTGTGCTCAGACAGTGAGAAGACATCAGCCAGCCTGGGGATGTTCCATACCCCAGCCAGAGCAACAGTTTGCAAGCAACTAGGTCCACAGAGATGGCAGCCACAGGTCCCGACAGCCACTTACTCTTCCATGAGAGCAATGTTAGGATCAAAGATACAGCCATCATTTATTTTAATTGAAAAACTCAAGCCAAAGCTTATTTTATGTCTTTTTTTCCCTCCATCTGAAAATGTATTTTCTTCATAATTTCTCAACTTCAATAACAATAAAATAGTTGTGGCATAATCGTCTTACACAAACAAAAACATCATTTTCAGAAATAGCATTTTCTAAGCATTAAGTCAAGCAGATGATGGAAGCATCTTGCTTAAATCAAATTGTTGTGTTTTAGGTCTCAAATGCGAATAGGCATGTCCTAGTCTTTGTTTGCCTGCTTGGTACATTAATATCTGTCTTTGGAAGGACATAGAATAAAGAAAAAAGGAAAACCTAAATGTTGGGGTACGTGTGATATGTCTGTTTGGGAAAGCCACCATGATTTATTGAAGGGTGTGGGGCCGATAATGAAAAAAAAAGAAGCTGATCTAGTGAGATGGCTTGGGGACAATGGGACTATCTGAGATTGTTCTCCAGGATCCATGTGGTGGAAGGAGAAAACCAGTTTCCACAATTTGCTGTCTACCCACGCACACATATGTAAATACATACATAAATAAAATACTATATTTTACATAAATGTTACATTTACATAAATGTAGAAATGTTAAGACAAAAGCAAAAAGAAATGCTGAAGCAGGGATGTGCTCATAGACAGGATGAGACTCCCAGGGAGAGATCCCAGATGCAGGATTGAAATTACCACATTCCCATCTACAGTGCACACAGACAGAACAACTGCCTGTCGTTTAAGCATTTGACGTAGTAGGTACAAGCAAAGAGACTGGGGTAGACTCTTGAGCCTTGCATGCAAGCTTACACAATTGTAGCACCTCTCATATCACTGTAATTTAAATCTGAAATGTCACCCAAAGGCCCAAGTATGATCCCCAGACCATAGCACCATTGGCAAGTGGTGGAACCCTTAGGAGAAGAAGCCTATGAGAAGGAAGTTAAATTACAGGGGGTGTGCTATCCAAGGGAATTGAAGAATCCTGATATTTCCTCTCATATTTGCATCTTGCCCATGAGATAGGTGGGTTTGATCCCCTGTGCACTGAGATCCTCATGTGAGACCTCAGCACGGAGCAGTGAGGCCAGTGGGACATGGATTGAAATTCCCCACATGTGAACCAAACTAAGACTTTCTCCACTCTGATGATCATATGGGCATTTGTTACAGCGATGGAGAGTTGGCTGATGCAGTGTTTTGAGAGCAGAACACTAATCAAAGCATCCCTCACAAAGACTCTGAGGCAGAGTGCAGAACACACCAGAGGAAAGTCTAGTCAGATGACCATGAGCCTGGTCTATGACCATTGCAACAGCCCAAGAAGTTGCAGAGCTGAGCTAGAGGGGTGCATACAGGATTAGAGAAACACATTCAAGGGAAAGATCAGTGATATCAGGAAGGTTAAGCAGGAAGAACTAAGAGTGTTTCTGAAGCTTGGAGTCTGAATGGCCAAGTCACAGGATTAGATATGTAAGGGAAGAGGCTCATGAACTTAAAATCGCCTGCCTTTCTGTGTTGGACAAATGCATTTAAAGTGATGATAGGTCATGTGGGTATAAATGGTCAGGAATTAGAGTAACATAGGATTGCAATATGCAGAAGAGTGAATGGATCACAGGTTTGACATTACCCATGAAAGAATAGGAAAAGAAACTATGGCCCATGATGTGAATAAAAAGAGAATAGTGAAGGGCTGGAGAGGTGGCACAGCAGTTAAGAGCACTTGCTTCTCTCCTAGAGGACCTGAGTTCAAATCCCAGCACCCTGTTAGGTAGCTCACAAGTGCCTACAACTCCAGTTTCAGGGAATCTGAGCTTCTTCTGGCCTTGGTAGGTACATGTATGCAAATGATGTACATAAACTAATACATATTCATAAATAAAAATAAACAATTATTTTAAGGGTAGAGGTGGAGGAAGAGGAGTTAGAGAAAGACAGAATGCCAGATAGAAAAAAAAATATTTAGAAGCATATTGAGGCTGATAAATTTTGTTTTGTTTTTCCTCTTTACAACAAATATTTTATATCTAGTCCAACATCATTTCTCCAAGTCTCTGGCATAACTGGGAATTTGACTATTCAAAGTAACTCTGACATCATCTACCCAGACTTAACATCAGATTAAACAGCTATGTCCTACATTAATGTCATTCCTAAGTCCCAGGTCACCTATGATTTTAACTGTGGCTATAATTTGAGGATTTCTCTGGTTCAATAATTTTCTAGAATGACTCAGGGGTCCAAGGCAGGCACTTTGATTTATGCTTATTATTTTATCATGAAGCACCAGGGAAGCAGTGTACAGAACGAGGTCCAGCAGAATCCTCAGAAGAGAAACATTGTCCCCATGGAATCAATACATGATATCCTCCCAGCTGGCAAACAAGAAAAATACAAAGAAATTAGAACTGAAGCAAAATAAATCTAGATTTATTAACAGCCCTGCAGTGGGAATAAAAAGGTTATTGCAACAAAAATGCAGATGCTGTGGTGAACTACAGGTGTATTCAAAGACACGGAGATGGGGGAAGTCTTTAGAGAGAAAAATTAGGATTGTGTGCATACTTTGGGAGGCAGCTGTACTCAGCACTATACTGCCAGCATTGTATTTCTACAATGTATTTTGAAACAAGCTCTGGTCACAATGGTTCATACAAGATTAATGTCGGGCCGAGGTTGAACAGGCAGGTAGTAGAGAAGCATTCTCAGAGGCCTTTTGTGTACAAGGCTGCTGTGGCTCTTATGCATGGCAGTCTGTGTTTGTTGGCAGTCTGTTGTGACAGTTACTATCAGGCAACCATGCACAAAAGGGATTCTTTAAAAATTTATTGGCTTTATTTATTTAATAAATGTTGACACAAGCAACTTTGTCCTGACCCAAGCAACTTCCACGCAGCATGTGGATGTGTTTGCCGACTCCGATGCTCTCCAGACTCATCTTTGAATCACTCCTTAGGCACAGTTGATTAAATAATTGGCCAGTGATGGTTAACCGAATCGTTCATCCGTCTTCCCTTATCAGAGAATGTGGGGACAAGACTGCAAGGCCTAAGCTTTTAATTGAGCCTTGATATTTCTGATTTATCAGCCCTCATCCTGAAATTACCCAAGAATAGCCTCAGTAGAATCAAATGGGATCTCAAAACCAATATCACTCCAGGATTTCCAAGAATTTTAGGAGCACTTTGCTAGGAATGAGAAACGCAGCCTGAGTAGCATTCTGTGGTGTCACAAGTACTATTCTAGCAAGAAAAAGAAGCTTGTGGCCAAACAATCAGTGATGAGGGGAGCTGTACCCCACAGTATCATGGGAACAGAGCTGAGTGACTCAGGAGAATGATGTTAGCTCTCTCTGGACATTACAGTTGTCTGTGCCCTTTTGCTAGTAGAGTTTAGAGAATCCCCTGTCTTGTTAGGTGGAAGCCAGTGTCTTCCCAAGCCCTACTTGCAGCCAAGAAACAGGAGCAGAGACTTTGTCAATCAGCACAAGCGCTCTGGATCTGAGTCAGAAGCAAAGGATGCTACAGAGTGCACCTCTACCCCACCCTACCTCAAGTGATAATCAGCAGCAGCAAGTGCTACCAGCCATGTAAGGTACAACCTGAAGGACGGGCAGAAGATCTCTGGATCCATCCCCACAGTGATTTGTAGTTTATTCTTAGCTTTCTTGATTGCTGGCCAAACCTCATGTCTGCTGCCCCAGATTGTTTGAACTGGGCAATATCTCTCATTTTCTTTTCTCCATAAAGCAGCTAGTCATTTCTATCATTCATCACCTCTGTCCAGAATCTGATCCGGAAAAACTGTCAATCACGGGAGGTGCAATATTATTGAATGGAGCATTTGATTTCACAGTTTCTTAGTTGTGACTTTAGGCAGGTGTCTAGTAACTGGAGTAAAATCATATCTGGAGTAGGAAAGAAAGCCAATTCAAAGCCTATCTAATAATATATCTGAAATTAGTACTGTGCCAAGCAACATAAAGATTTGAGAACACATGCAGGAAGACTACTTACAAACCATTTATTTAAGACTATGAGGATGGGGCTAGAGAGATGGCTCAGCGGTTGGGAGCACTGACTGCTCTTCCAGAGGACCAGGATTCAATTCCCAACACCCACATGGCAGCTCACAACTTTCTATAGTTCCAGTTCCAGGCAAACACCAAGGCAAATAAATAAATAAATACGTTAAAAAAAAAAAAAGAGAGAGTAAGAGTTAACAAGTAATGGGCCTGAGCTATAGACCAAACAGACTGGACTTAACATAAGCCTTTGTGTGATTATTTGGGACTAAATGACTTCGGGACTAGCTGGGTGGGACCAAAGCTTCTTACTACACTTGGGGCTGGTGAGATGGCTCAGTTGGTGGTTAGGAGCACTGGCTGCTCTTGCAGAGGACCTGAGTTCAATTCCCAGCACCCATGTGATGACTCAAAGCCATCTGTAATTACTGATGCCCTTTTCTGGCTTCCTCAGGTGCTGCATGTCCATGGTGCACACACACACACACACACACACACACACACACACACACACACACACACACGCAGGAAAACCGCCTATATATATATAAAATTCAAAAGTAGCTGGGCTTCGTAGCACTCCCAGCCCTCAGGAGGCAGAGACAGTTGGATCTCTGTGAGTTTGAGGATCATAGTGAGTTCTCTGACAGCCAAAGAAAGCCTGTAGCCACACAGAGAAACCTTGTCTCAAAAACAACACCACCACCAAAGTAAAAATCTTTTTTAAAACATGAGGGTTGTGTTAATGTTAATTCTTCTTTCTTACTCTACCAGGCAGAAGAACTCCTCTCAGTATCAGACAAATAGCTGTAGAGAGGTACAATAAGCCATAAAGTCACCATGTTCTGTATCCTCTTCCTCTGCCCCATCCTGTGGGATAAAATGTGTGTGTTGCAAACCAAATTCTTCACCCCTTCATTCCTGCCCCTCTCTTCCCTCACATACCCCACCACGGATTCAGAATCCTCTGGTCACACATGTGTTATTCTCTTTTAGTCATGTGCAGAAAATAGAGAATGGTTTTTATTTTTGTTATTTCAATTTACCTCTTCTTTGTCTTGGCAAAACTCTAGGCTTCCTATAAGATCTAAATCAAATATTGCTTATTCAAAAAGTTGTTTATGTTCTTTGCAATGTAGTCCTTTATCCATGGGGAGCACAGTCTAAAATCTTCCCACCCAAGAAGTGCCTAAAACCTTGAGTAATACCAAGCCCCATGTAGTGTGGTTTTATCTATTTTATTATATATAGAAGTATATATAATAATGAGATTAACATGACTAACAATAAAATATAATGAATATAATGATAAAATGTTTTTAAAAAGTTGCTAGTGTGCTGGGTATGGTGGCATATGCCTATGAGTCCAGTACTAGAGGCTGAGGTAGGGGGATCATAAGTTTGAGGCCACCCTGAGCTGTATGATAAGTTCAAACCCAGTCTGGTCTATATGGCAGGACACCATCTCAAAGAAAAAAGACAGGGGCAAGAAAATCAAAAGAAAAATAAAATTGTGATTATCACTTCTGTGGTGTGAGACTTCAGAGACATTTTACAGTAAAACATATTTTACTTGGACATAAACCCTTCAGTGTTGCTGAGATGGCTATCAACTGATTACCAGGTCAGTAGCCTATATGCTGTGCCTGCGCTGGACAAAGGGATGATTCATGTCCAGGTGGGACAGAATACAGTGGTAGATACTTCATCATATACTCAGAATGATATACAATGTAGCATTAATTGTCTTTCTAGAATTTTCCACTTCATGTATTTGAACTGTTGAGCTCAGGTAACTGATATTCTCGACAGTAGGGAGGGCCACTATGTCGCAGTTGCTAACACCCTTCAGCAATACTCTCTAGACCAGTGAGTCTCAGAAAGTGGGTTGAATACCCTTTCACAGGGCTCACCTAAAACCACCGGAAAACACAGATATCCACACTATAATTCATAACAGTAGCAAAATTACATGTATGAAGTAACAACAAAAATAATTCTTCAACACCACAGCATAAGAAATATATATATATATATATAATTAATACAACATATTTATGATGTATAGCTAGACGTAAGGAGATTTTGTCCATATCCAGCAGTCTAGAGCAATGATCCTCAACCATTCTAATGCTGTGACTCTTAAATACAATTTCTTATGCTGTGGTGTCGAGAATGAGTGCACCCAGCTTCAAGTACAAAAAATATTAGATGTCTTTATACTGTTTACCTCACACTCTTTTTCTATCTGTTTCCATCTCGACATCTAATATTTTTTGTACTTGAAGCTGGGTGCACTCATTCTGTATATATCTCTCACACACTATGGTATTCCTGTTCCAATATCCTAATTTGTCTTTGTATCCTACTGTGTCTAACACACAGTGCTTTTAAAGATTTTTGTTATGTGTACTATATTTTGCCTGCATGCATGTATGTATACCATGTGAATGCAGTGTCCACAGAGCCCAGAGGAGAGCATCAGATCCCATGAAACTGGAGTTATTGATGGTTGTGAGCTGCCATGTGGGTGCTGGGAACCAAACCCAGACCCTCTTCTGGGAGAACAGCCAGTGTGCTTAACTACAGAGCCACTTCTGATGCTCCAGAACGTACTTTCTTTTTTTTTTTTAATTATTTAATTATTTAATTATTTAATTATTTATTTATTTATTTATTATGTATACAGCATAGGGAAGAGGATACCAGATGTCATAATAGATGGTTGTGAGCCACCATGTGGTTGCTGGGAATTGAACTCAGGTCCTCTGGAAGAACAGTCAGTGCTCTTAATCTCTGAGCCACCTCTCCAGCCCCCCAGAACGTACTTTCATATATCTGTAAAACTGATTTATTTAACATTATAAGTAGGGATTTAACATACACACACACACACACACACACACACACACACACACACATATATATGCGCACTCCTGTGATTTCTCAGTTATGAGGGACTCAGGAGTTGGTGTTCTCGGCTGCCTTGAATGAGGAAATGAAAATTTAAAGTCAAGTGAATGACATTAATTTCTCCATGTTCCCTGGATAAGTGTTCTCTCTCTTAGTCTGTTTGACTCAGGATGGCACAAATGAATTACAAGTTTATCCGCAATCTAAGGTCATCATAGAGGTTAAAAATAGAGGCGCTGATAAAGAATCTAAGGTTCTAAGGTTAACATAGAGAGATAAAGTCTTTTAAAGTAACATATTTAAGCATTACCATCACAGTTAAAACTGGGCCATTCATTTGTACACTTGAAAGTATTTCTCCAAACAAACCGAAAGCCCAGTTGTGTGCACGTAGGTCTCGAATCAGGGCAGAGAGAACAATAGAAATATCCTTTAAATGCTCACAATTCCCACTTCTGAAAATTCTATTCAGTTTGAGCATTCAGGGCTCAGTGGTTTTGCTTATGAGAATTATCCAGCTGTGAAATTCGACAGAAAATGCAATCTCTAAAAAGAACTGTGTGTTGTGGTCCTCAGCCATGCTTCCTGTACTTGCTGAAGTTGCTTGGTTGGTGGCAGAACTCCGGGGGTACAACGCATTATGTTGAAAATTAGCAGGGCACATGCTCCAATGGTGGCCATATCTGCCTGCTCACAGTGTGGCTGCTGATGAGGTGGTGGAGGGGCACTAAGGGTTGACTCCATGTGGAGCTTTGCGATTTCATTGTTTCTCATCTCTGTCATAGATTTCTCAAACGTGGCTTTTTAAATGTGAAAGCAAAACTAGTTTGAATGAGATCTATAGAGGGTCTTGACCTAGTGTTTATTTAATTCTTTGTGTTCTTTTCCTGATTATTTCTTCCCAAGGACAACATTACATTTTGGCCAAGGCCTAGCTGCTGAAGATAACATGGGTAAGCATAGGGGATGCAGTAAGGAAGTCGCTTTGCTTTGGAACACATTGAGGGGAAGGTTGATGGACAGATTAAATGTTGTTAACGTGTCACGGCTCAGGAAGCAGCATTTCAAAGGAGGAATGAAGTGGTCATCATAGGAAAGGCCCAGGGAGAACAGATGCTGAGGAAGGCTTCCCCTGGGTTCCCTTATCTATCTAAAGGCCAGATACACTCAAGAGAGCCGGAGTGCTATTTCAATCTTCTAGCTGAAATTTCATTAATGGAGGAAGATTAAATTCACTCACTGAAGAAGATACCGAAAATCCAACATGACACCAGAGCCCGAGGGACCTTTCCCTCTGGCCATTGTGTGGTCTCCAGGCTTATTCATCCTCAAATCATTTCCCATCCCCCGAGAGCAGTGATTTCAACCTCCCTAATGCTGCCACCCTTTAATACAGTTCCTTGTGCTGTGCTGACCCCAACCATAAAATTACTTTCCTTGCTATTGCATAACTGTTATGAAATATAACTTTGCTACTGTTATGAATCGTAATGTAAATATCTGAGATGCAGAATATCTGAAATGTGACCCCAAAGTGGTCACAACCGAGGTTGAGAACAACTGCTCTAAGTTCCAGAAGGACACACCTATCTCTGTCTCCTAGTACAAGGGTATTTAGGCTTCATTCATCTGGCCCCCTTTTTGAGTTTTTGTGTTTTTAATGGTTCCTGTGTGTATTCTAGTCAGCGTTTCTTTAGCTCTGCTGAAACACCATGACGAAAAGCAAGTTGAGAAGGGAACGGTTTATTCAGATCATTTATTATTTAGCTTATTTATTATTACACTTCCACAGCATAGTCCATCACTTTACAAAGTCAGGAAACCTGGAGGCAGGAACTGATGCAGAAGCCATGGAGGGGTGCTGCTCACAGGCTTGCTCCTCATAGCTGCTCAGCCCGCTTCCTTATAGAACCCAGGACCACCAGCCCAGGGATGGCCTCACCCACAATGGGCTGGGCCCTCCCCCATCACTAGTTAAGAAAATGCCCTCCAGACCTGCCTGCACCTGGATCTTATGGAGGCATTTTCTCAGTTGAGGCTCACTAATGAAGAAGATGTCCTCCAGCCCAGTCTTACAGAATAATGTCTTCAGTTGAGGTTCGCTTCTCTCTGATGTCTCTAGCTTGTGTCAAGGTGGCATAAAACTAACCAATGCACAGTGTGTATACATGATTTTCAAAATTGTAACTTCAGAGGGGAAATTTGAACTCTCCTATAGAGATGAGGCTGGAGAGGTTCTCAGGCAATGGAACCACTCATCCCCTGCTTCCCTATGGGATTTATTTCCAAATGTCATGGTCTATGGACAGTAGCCAATGCACTACTGACTACCCACAATGCTACCTCTAGGAAGCTGCAGGATTATCACTGATGCTTACAGATGGTTTCTTGCTTTCTGCTCTCTCCTTCCAGGTCTAAGTGGACTACAGGGAGCAGAGGGCATGCACCTGCCTAGGAAATCAAACAGTAAAGAGCGACATGCATCCTGAACAGTGGATTGTGGGAGGTAAAAGGAGGGCACTGCTCCTGTCAGTTCCAACCTCTAAGATGGGTAAAGAGACATGGGTCAGCAGAGATCTTGAGGCTAGTCAGTCACGATATAAATGAATGAGCAAGAGGCAGATGGGCTAACATATTCCACCCACTGTACAGAGGGGAGTCTAGATGATGCAAAGGTCTAAAGATGCGTTTTCTCCTTTAATAGTGATATTTGCTTCAGGGATTTATTTGGGGCTTTGAAATAATGTAGACTTGAAGTTATGTGTCTGTCAGGGTAGGTTACACTATGCTGCAGTAATAAAGGATGCCTAAATGCTCAAGGACTTACATGACAAGGGTTTGTCTGTCTTCCACTGTGTGATTATTAAGAATGTAGCTCATGACTCTAGGACCCATTAGGATGCCAGAGAAGCCTCTTCCTGGGACATCAGAACTTGCAGTGGAGAGGAAGAAATGCAGCAAACTACACACCATTTTTGCAATATTTCACTGTTCAAATAATTTGCACAGCCATGCATGAGTGCAGCCGAAAGGCTGTTTCAACCCATTGTTGCAGTAGAATATGGCTTAATGTGTAACCTATTTTTTAATCCAGATTTATGATTTATTTCTTCTCATTTCTGGAAGCTGGGGATCCAAGAGTATGACAGCATATGCTGTCACCTGCTGCTTCATAATAACATGACAGAGGGCATCCATCCCCTGCAAGACAGACTGATCTTGCTGCCTCAAGTCCCTCTTAGGACACTTGCTCCATCTTTATAGATCAAGAAGTGTCAGACAGCTTGGTTGGGAACCCCAGAAGATAGCACCTGCAGGGCTCCTCCCAGTGACTCACTTCTGCTGCCTACAATACCACCCATAACCTCTCAAAATGCACCATCATCTAGGGACCAAATCTTCTACAGAGGCCACTTCACATTCAAACTATAATAGGCCTTTCTCGAACATGAACTTTTAGGGGTCATGGACAAACTACAGCTGACGAGGTGTGGGTTGCATCTTTTCCTAGGTTGTAACAAACAGGGTCTCTACCATGAATAAGCAATATTACTGTCTGATTCGTGCTGTGACACCCTTGTGTTTCAGTTTGAACTTCAAGAACTTAGAAAAGTGAACGTAAGAGCTACCTAAACCTGAAAAAATTCAACAAGCACATGTTTCGATAGGTAATGGCCCTTAAAATAACCCTTAAAATGTTAAAGAAAGAAAAAAAAAAGAAAGGGAGGAAAAAGAAAGAAAGGGAGGGAGGGCCAGAGGGAGGGAAGAAGGGAGGAGGAGGAGAGGAGGGGAGAGAAAGAGGAAGAGGAGGGAGAGGGATAGAGGGAGGAAGGAGGAAGGAAGTGGGCCCGTTTTACTTCCTGCAATTGTCCTTTGAGGGCAGCCGGAGGCTCTGTTCCAAGACCTCATACAGGGTCCCACCTCTACCATCAGTGACCTGATGGACCCACAGCAGGCAGAGCACAGAAAAGCAAACCGCGTACACACTGTCTTCAGAGACACAGAACACTTCCACTCACGTTCTGTGCTGTCGAAAGCAGGCCGAGGGGTACCGCACAAATTAGAAAGTACATGCTCTCTGCACCGATTTAGTGGAAAGTTAACCAAAGTCTGCAGGTTTTCAAAGAGGTGCATGCATACAGTGAAGGGGCCAGCTTAAGGATCCAGAATCTACCAGGCACCTGACGCTGCTCTGCCCAGACTGAGTACACACGAAGAAAAGGAAATAAATCGTGAAAGAATCCACATTTCCAAGAATTTTATATATTAATGCAAAGTAGCTACTTTTCATTTGCTGTGATAAAATGCCATGGCCAAGGAAGCATATGGAAGGAAGCGTTCTTTGGATTTATGATTTCTGAGGGAGAATCCGTGACGACTGGGGGAACACATGGCAGCAGGCAGATGGAAAGGGAAGCCTAGAAATCATCTGCATCTGCGGGCGGTGCGGAAGTAGAGAGTGAAACAGAAGGCAGGATGAGGCTGTAAAAACTCAAAGCCCATCGCTGGCGACATACTCCCCCATCAAAGCCACTTCCCAAACAGCATCACCAGTCAGGGCCCAAACATCGACATACCCGAGTGTCTGGGGACATTTCTCAACCAGACTACCGCACCTCTACCCTCGACAGAAACTTGCCAGACCTACTAGTTGGTTTTTGAAAGACATTACCGCTGACACTCAGCCTACTGTAGAGTATGACGTTTACTATTATAATGTTCTTTCTTGGAGGCCTGTGTAAACACATCTAACATTCACAAATGCTTTGAGAGGCTCAGACTCAGAAAGGGTAGAGTAAATAATCCTTTGATGGGCTAAGGACAGCGGCTAGAACTCAGTACTTTTTTAGGGGCTTACAACATTGTTTTATATGTCCTTAAAATCAGAAGGGAATAGTCATTGAAGAAAAAATTTAAATATGCTATTAATATCTTTTGGACAGCTCATAACATACATGTGCAAAAGTGCATGAACATTTATTTTTATTGTTATTTGTGTATGGAAGAAGGGTTCCATGGAGGCAGAAGTGTCTAAGGCCCTAAAGTCCCACTGCATCCTTTTTATAAAATGATTTATTTATTATGTATACAGCATAATACCATAAAGAGGGTACCAGATGTCATCATAGATGGTTGTGAGCCACCATGTGGTTGCTAGGAATTGAACTCAGGTCCTCTGGAAGAACAGTCAGTGCTCTTAACCTCTGAGCCATCTCCAGCCCCCCCCCCCTCCTGCATCCTTTTAAAGGGCATTCAGGATGTGTCTTTAATTTTCCTTCTGGAAGGCAAAGGAAAGATGGTTGACATTTCCTATTCACCAGATAGGTTGAACTACCAAGCCCAGAAAAGACAAAAGAAAACTCTGGCTTCCAGGGATAGATACCACACCCTCAGGTCCCCACCCCAGGATGCTGTACGAAATAGTGCTGATAAGGGTAGCCAAGTTTTGCATAAGAATCTGGGGTGGAGAGGTAGAGGAGGCTTCTGGGTGCTCAGGTGACCTCCTAGGTGCCTTATGAACATTTGGGAGACTCCTAGGTGCTGGGGAAACCTTGAGAATGCTAGTGGGAAAGGCTCCTTCCTGGATGCTGGGAGAGCCTTCTGGGCACTGGGTGGGGATGTGATAAGGGCAATTTTAAGCACTATGGAAGCCAGGATCCTGTGGAGCCTGGAGCTGCTCTCTATTCAGGAAGTGTAAGTGAGTGAGTCAGCAATTCTACCCTGGACTTTAGCAGGCGGCTTGCTTCTGGGTCACCCTTCCCCACACTGCTTCTGCTCATAGCCTTGTCTTGCCTTTCCTTTGTAAATGTTTCTGAGGTCATCTTCCCTGATGACCTCACTTCCACCCTGGGTCCCCTACAGTGTGGACCTATACTGTACATAAGCCACACAGAACGCTTATGCTCTACATGATAAAAATGCACAGGTTTCAAGAATGTCATGTATTTAAAATAATACACACATTCTTATGATAAAAAACTTACAGACTTATTCTCACATTTTTTCCTCTTTTTTTTTTTTTTTTAAAAAAAAAACTTTATTTTATTTATTTATTTGCCTTGGTGTTTGCCTGAAACTGGAACTACAGACAGTTGTTAGCTGCCATGTGGGTGCTGGGAATTGAACCCGGGTCCTCTGGAAGAGCAGACAGTGCTCTTAACCGCTGAGCCATCTCTCCAGCCTCCATTTTTTCCTCTTTTAATGTAACTAATAGAAAATATGGTTTGCAGGGTATTTGGTGTAGAGTTTTTTGTTTCTGTTTTTGTATATTTGTTTTGTTTTTTGAGACAGGGTCTCAGTACATAGCCTTGGCTAGCCTGGAAATCACCATGTAGACCAAATTGGCATAGAAATCACAGAGATATACTCTCCCCTCTGCCCCCACCCCACGCCAAGTGCTGGGATTAAAGGCATGTGTCATCACACTCAGTTCTAGAATAAAAATTAGGGAGCTGCAGGTGCATCTAGAAGATTCTGGGTCCTTGGAAAAGTAATGGAAAAGGAATATTGTCAAGCCAAAAAGGCACAAAACAGATTTAAAGTTTCTTTGGGGACAAAGCTTTTACAGAGTGAAAGCTGTGTCATGAAATAAAAAAGTATAGCCACAGAAGAAACCTACATCTGATACCATTTTCTCATTTGTCCTCTAGTGCTAATAAATCACTCCAAAACAAACAAAAAAAATTAAATGACATATTATTCACGTGTGGCTCATTGTGTGTATGTGATGTGTGTGTGTGTGTGTGTGTGTGTGTGTAAGATGTATGTAGTAGTTTGAATGAGAATAACTCCCCTATGCTTATATATTTGACCATCAGTTGGTGGAACGATTTGGGAAGGATTAGGAGGTGTGCCCTTGTTGGAGGAGGTGCATAACTGAGGACAGGCTTAGGTTTCAAAAGCCCACACCATTCTCCCAGCCCACCCTGTGATATAATGTATATTTAATAAAATCAGCCTGGAATATCAGAAAACAGAATCACCTAAAGTCAAACCACGAGGGTCAGAGACTGGTGACTCATGCCTTTAATCCCATCACTCAGGAAACAGAAGAGATCTTTCTGTATTTTTGTCAGTTTGAGGCCTAACAACCAAGCAGTAGTTGCTCATACCCTTAATCCTAACTCTAGGATTATGACACAGATTTGAACCCAGAAGTCAAGCAACTGGGTGGGGAAAATATTTAAGGCAGAGGGAGAAGAGATTCATGCATTCTGTAGGAGCAACCAGCCAGGCTGAGGACCCGTGAAGACAGCATTTACCCTGTTTTGTCTGAGAAGTTGGCTGGGTGTGAACTGGCTGTGGTCTATTTCCTGATATTCCAGCTCTTCCCCCAATATCTGGCTCTGAGTTTTCATTAAATACTAGCTAGAATTCATGCAATAGCCCTGCCTCCTGTTAATGGATCAAGATATAAGCTCAGCTACGATTCTGTGTCATATGTACCTGCCTGCCACCATGTTCCCGGCCATGCTGGTCATGGACTCCATCCTCTGAAACTATGAACCCTTAATGAACTCCATCTCTAAGTTGCCTTGATCATGGTGTATTAGCACAACAATAGAAAAGTAACTGAGATAAATTATGTGTGTAAGCCTATGTATGGAGGCCAGAGGTAAACTGCAAATGTCATCTTCCATTGCTTCTCACATTATCTTTGGAGACAGCGTCTCTCACTAAACCTGAAGCTTACTAAGTTGGTGGTCTTGAGCCCAGAAAGTCCAGGGATCCTCCTGCCTCTATCCCCCCCAGTCCTGGGATTGCAGATATGTAAATATGAAAAGATAGGTCTTTTCATATGAGTGTTGGGGATTTGAACTCAAGCCCTCATGCGGCAAAGCCCTCTACTGCCTGAGCCATCTCCCCGGTCCTTGTTATGTTTCCATCAGCCAGTACTCAAGACTTCATGCTAGCCAGGCATGGTGGTGGTCACAGGTAATACACATCTTTAATCCTTGCATTGAGAGTCAGAGGCAGGTAAAGCTCTTGAGGCCAGCCTGGTCTATGGAGTGAATTTCAGGCCAGCCAGCTCCACACAGGAAAACCCTGTCTCAAAAAACAAAAACAAACAAACCAATCAAAGGCTTCATGCAGGACCAGTCTTTACCCTGTCAAGTCACTCTTCTGCTCAAAGCCCTCCAGTAGCTTGGTGTTGTACTTACAGGCAAATAAGTATCTTATTGTGGGGCCCATCAGGCCTCCAACAGACTTAGATGATCCTAAGTGTCTCTCTCTAACCCACCCTGTATCACCATTGCAGTTGCATCTCTAGGAAGACCAGACTGACCTTGCTGGTGCGGAAACACGTCATCAGGGCCTTTGGCTGCTCCTCTAATACTTCCTTTCTCTAGATACTAGGACATCATTCCCAAACTTCCTCAGGCCTCTGCTCACTTGGTACCTCCTTATAAAAGCAGGTGTGAACACACACACACATCCCCCATTACCCCTCTTTAGTTTCTTTGCAGCACTTAACTTAAGCTGTTCTTTAATTTTTCTGTGATATCCACAAGGGCAAACATTTTGTCTGCACTGTTTACCGGTTCACAGAACAATGCCTGGCACTTAGCAGGCACTTGCTGGACACTCAATGGCTGTGGAATGCCAACAGGAGAGCAATAAATGCTTGCAGATTCAAGGGCAAGAAGTCCCTGGGGCTGTGTCTAACTAGGTAAGACCCACTCAACTGCCATGCAAGACAGCCATCCTTCAATCAGAAGTAACAGTCTCATAGAATAGAGAGCTATTGCCTGACTTTGCTCTCCATGGAAACTAACAGAGGTGGCTGTGCCAAGGCCAGACTTGGTACCATCGAAAAGCTATCAGCTCTATACAATTTATACAAGTCATTCATCTGTCTTTTCTTTGTATTCTTTTTATGACAGCTGAAGCTGTGTTTGATATTTCAAAACTCTTAGGTAAAATCAAAAGACAGCTAAGGCATACAAAACAGCATAAAGGTAATTACCATGCAGCCAGGCTATGGTCCTGCAAGAACTAGAGTCAAGTCAGAGATTGATTACATGTTTATGAGTGAGGCCGGGGTTGCTCTGGCTGCAGCCTCCATCTGTTTCTAGGTCGCACAGGCTCACTGTTATCTTATTTTCCACTGCACAGGTGCCTTGGTTCACAGAGAAACTGGGACACCAGCTTTCTTGCTACAACCCCTCGTTTTCTTGAGTCCTTTAGTTCACAGCTTCTAATCAAATACTAAGAACGGTGAACACCTTCCTCCCAGTTAATTGGGTTCCTCCATCCGGGTGGCCTTCCAAGCCATCTGTGCTCCATCCCTGTCCCCTTGGGACTCTGTGCAACCCCCTTGTCTCATTAGCAGAGAATGAGTAACAAGACTAAAGTTCCCCAGTGGATAACAAGCCTCCTGGGAACGGACTTCTCTTATGACGGCTGCCTCCAGACTACTCGGAAGCTATCTCCAGGATGTGTGAGACCCAGACTCAAAGGTTTGTCCTATCTCGGCCCCACAGGTGCAGGGTGCCAGTCACTAGTCTTTGATGCTAAAGCAAACCTAAATGCCACATCCTCTTGAATTTACCTGTGGCTTAACTGTGCCTAAAGACACTGTAACCCTTCCTTTAAGGCACTTTCTCTCATTTCCCACACCTGCCTTTCCCCAGACCTTATCCACTCTCTATCCCACCCCATCCATCAGGAAGGGGCTTCAGAGTTCAAACTTGACTCTATCCATTCCCGGCATTTCTGAAGCTCTTGAGTTCAGCTGGGCATCACTCGCAGTTGTAAAATGAGAGTGTAGAACATGGTAGGCATCTATCTATTGTGAAAGGATATCTGAGAGCACGAGCTTGGTATCCAGCAGTGGGCTGAGATGCTATCATTTCTTCCACCTCAACCACCTGGGGCCTTATTCTTTATGTCTGTGGCAACACTCCTAACCATTCTGCAGAAATCCTGATGTCCTCCGGGGTTAACACTGCTGCACCTGCATTGTTGTGAGATATTCACATGTTGTGTGAAGATGTATTTGCTGTGATTGGTATAATAAAAGCTGAATGGTCAATAACTAGGCAGGAAGAGGTCAGGCAGGACTTTTGGAGACAGAGAGGATTCTGGGAGGAAGAAAGGCGGAGATGCCAGGAGACACAGAGAAGAAACAGGAGACGCAAGATGGAAGAGAAATAACACCACATGATAGAAGGTAGGTTAAAATAAATGAGTTAATTAAAGTTATGAGAACTAGTTAATAACAAGCCCAAGCTATAGGCTGAGCTTTCATAATTAATAAGAAGTCATTATTTGGGAGCTGGTGGGCAGGACAGAGAAAGACTCCTTATACCTTCCCAGTGACATGACAGAAAAAGATGACACCTGTTTGGTCTTCTCTTCTGTGATGTAAGAGTGTTGCCCTAGAGCTCCTGGGAATGAGATCAGCAAAGCAGACCTCAACCAAGAAATGGACACAGAGAGACAGTGCAAACTCTGAGGCCCTGGGTAGACAAGGCTGAGGCTAAACCACAAGTTCTCTGCAACTCCTGGCGAAGAAATCAATGTCTTTCCTTTCCTATTGCCATTGTGTGTTGTTGCATTTTGCTTTATTATGCCTCTTTGCTTGCTTGGGTTTTTACTGCCTGTGACTAAGTCCAAAGTGAAACACTGCTTCTCCCAGGCCTCCTCTTTGGCAGCTCGTGTATGATGTTCATGAGTCTCTGGCTCCCCTGAGTGGCAAAGAAAATAAATTCACATCTTCGGGATTTGGCTGTCTGCATAAGGATGCTCATTTCCACAATTTATTCTCTTGTTATCCCGTCTCCAGCAGAACCAAGTCTACTCTCGCCCGTAAGTGCTCTGACAGGAATCTGTTTTTCCTGTCAATCTGTTCTGAGTTGTGGTTTGAAGCCTTCAGCAAACTTGCCACAGCTCATCTCTGTTCTTCCTTTGGGGTGGTCAGTGGGTGTGGGTTAGTGGATAAGTGGGTTAAGTAGGGGACAGTGTGTCACCCTTCTCCTGAAGCAGTGAACAAAAAAGCACCATGCCATGACAACAAGGTTGGGCTAGCCAGCTACAGACACCTGACTCCTTCTAGATTACTCTGAGGAGAAAGTGACTAGTTAGAAAAAAAGAGAAAGAATGAAAGAAGAAACAGAGACACAAGAAATAGAGAAAGAAAGGAAGAGAGAGAGAGAGAGAGAGAGAGAGAGAGAGAGAGAGAGAGAGAGAGAGAGAGAGAGAATTACAAGCTAACAGGCTCTTCATTGTATAAATTTTCAGGGCCAGTTTAAAATAAAGGCTTGTCTATATTCATTGTGTCTTATTGGCTTTACTTCGCCGTGGTTATTTCCTGACCACACAAGAGAACTCCTTCACACCCTTAAACACTCGGGGACAATCTTCTGCCTGGGGGCCTTAGAGCCCTCGGGTAAGAATATTTTTTTAATAAGCCTACATGTAAATGAGAGTGACATGTATGTGGCACATAGTGGACATGTCTGTGGATGAGGGAAGGGCCACCCTTTAGAGATGAAAATGATGTAGAGCTCACTTACCTCTGGTCCTTGGGCCACCAGCTTCCCTGACATCTCCCTGTAATTCCCCTCATTATCTTGCTCTGCTTCCTTTTTTGGTGCAGGGGATCACACTTAAAGCATCATGACACCCCACACAAGTCCTCCACCACCAGCTCACATCCAGCCCCTCAGTACTTTCCATCTCTCACCCCAGCAGACAGCCTGTGTTTGCTGTTGATAATGAGGTTTGCCTTTGAAATGGCTATAATGCATGTTCATAAAGGCTGTTCATGGGAGGATTTCCACAGGCATTTGTATTGTGAATCCAGGAATGAATAAATAAGGAAACTTCCAGGGCTGGGTGATCAGAGATGAGTGACTGGCTCATTCACTCACGTATGATACCACAGCATCTTTTGGAAAAGTTTATGATGTCAGCATAGCTATCCATCCACAGCATAATGAATGTCTTTTGTTTTGGTTTTGGTTTTCCAGAGACAGGGTTTCTGTATGTAACAGTTCTGGCTGTCCTAGAACTTGCTCTGTAGACCAGGCTAGCCTCGAACTCACAGAGATAAGACTGCCTGTGCCTCCAGAGTGCTGGGATTAAAGGCAAGTGCCACCACTGCCTGGGTACATAATGCCTTCTAAGATAACACTGAAAAAGCTGTAAGAGCAATGTCACTGAACAAAGGAAGAGAGGAAAGTTAACCCTTTCCGTGTTTCAGTTATGCAAACTTTCCTCGGTAATCTTGTGCAAAGAAAAGTATTTGGAATTATCTGCAAAGATAGTAAAACAGATATGACTTTTAAAATGATTTATTTAATGTGTGTGTGTGTGTGTGTGTGTGTGTGTGTGTGTGTGTGTGTGTGTGTGTCTGAGTGCCCAGTGTGGATAGTGCCATTACTGGCCAGGTGATTGTGGGGTAGATAAGAAATTAGCTGAGTCATAAGGGACAAGCCAGTAGCAGCTTCCTCCATGGCCTCTGCTTCTCACCTTGAAATCCTGCCTCGACTTCCCTTTATGATGGACAAATAAGCCCTCTTCCCAAGCTCCTTCTGGTTACGGTGTTCAAGACATCAGAAGAAAGCCAACTCAGGCAGCCCTTCAGCATAATATTCCAGACACAAGGTCTTGCCAGGTGAGGTAGCAGTCAGGAGGCTGAGGCAGGTGGGTAACAGCAAGTTCAAGGCCAGCCTGGACTACAGAGAGACTCTAATTCAAAAAAGTAAAACAAAGTCAAAAAGGCAAAAACAAAGCCAGGTTCGGCAAGTGCTTTTACCTACTGAGGCATCTCATAAGCCCAACTTGCTTTCTTTCATGGAAAGTGTGTGTGTGTGTGGTCAAACTTTTCTTTTTTTTTTTTTTTTTTAAACACTTTTATTTATTTATTTGCCTTGGTGTTTTGCCTGGAAGTGGAACTACAGACAGTTGTTAGCTGCCACGTGGGTGCTGGGAATCGAACCCGGGTCCTCTGGAAGAGCAGACGGTGCTCTTAACCGCTGAGCCATCTCTCCAGCCCCTCAAACTTTTCTTTGTCGGACTACCAGTCCCCAAATAATGACAGAATCTTATTATTAATTAGGAAAGCTTGACGTTTAGCCTAGGCTTGTTCCCAACTAGCTCTTATAACTTAATTAACCCATTTTTAAAATCTACATTCTGCCATGAGACCCTTTGCCTTTCCTCAGTATGACCAGCTCCAAGTCTGAAGGTGAAATCGGCCTGCCTCGATTCCCCTCCCTGAGTTCCTGTCTTTTCCCGGAAGTCCCACCTATTCTCTCCTGCCTAGCTGTTCAGCTCTTAAACCAATCAGAAGGCACCTTAGTCAGAGATACATCTTTACAGTGTACAAAAAGATTATCCTACAACATATGTGTGTGTGTCAGTTATTTTGATTACTAACAAAAAAACAGACTACTAGAGTTTGTTGGGAGAAACATTTAAAATTGACAGTCAATAGGTAGTTTTATTATACAAGCTATAAAGATGGATTGAAAGTCATAAAAGTTTGACTCTATTGATTTTGTTATGATTAATTTTATGGAGACCTGCAGAGCTGTGGCTTGAATATAAAATGCCCTCCACAGGCGTTGCTTGGGAAGGCTGAGAATCTTCTGGAGGTGGAAGATCACTGGAGGAACTTGGCCATGGTGGAGTCTTTCAGGCCTGCCTCCACTTCAGAATGTTTTGCTTGTTTCCTGATTGCTCTAAGGTGGGCTGAGGTTCCTGTTGCCCTTCCTTCCACACCAAAAGGGTATCTCTACCCCATCATAGTCTCCTCCTCACCATACCGATGTACCCCTCCTCCCCCTTTCCGCAGCAACAGTACTCTGCCCCCAGGAAGTTTTGAGTCTCCTCAAGAACCAATGTGGGATCAGCAATGTAGCTCAGCTGTACCATGCTTGCGTAAGCATGCAAGAAGTCCTCGGTGTTGGAGCTGAACCCAGTTCCTCCGAAAGAGCAGCAAGTGCTCTTAAAACACTGAGCCATCTCGGGGGCCTCAAGTCCTTCCCCCCTCGGTTTTTTGAGACAAGGTTTCTCTGTGTAGCCTTGGTTCTCCTGAAACTTGCTCTGT
This sequence comes from Sigmodon hispidus, assembly GCA_004025045.1. Classification (NCBI taxonomy): domain Eukaryota; kingdom Metazoa; phylum Chordata; class Mammalia; order Rodentia; family Cricetidae; genus Sigmodon; species Sigmodon hispidus. The sequence goes on from PVIH01002579.1 coordinate 57,929, forward strand.
AGACCAGGCTAACCTCTGACTCTTAGAGATCCACCTGCCTCTGCCTCCCACTGCCCTGCTATTAATTCTTCATTCTTAAAAGCAACCTAATTCTCAATACCTCCATCACTCTGAGCTGCTCTGTGCAGCATATTCTCACATGTATCAAAACTCAAACGAACAGTGCTCTGGGTGCACAAAGAGGATGTCTTTTCGTACCTATCTTTAGTTGGTTTGAGACAGGACCTCGTAGAGCTGTGTTGGCTTAAGACTCTCTATGTAGCTGAAAATGACCTTGAACTCCTGGTCCTCCAGCCTCCATCATCCAAGTGCGGGGATTACAGCAGTGTGCCACTATGCCTGGCCTACTTAACCTTCTCCAGGGGCCTGAAGATGTAAAGCTTTATTACTTTCAGCTGACTTCCTTCTGATTTTACTGTTTTTCCTGACACACACAGGAGCTGAAAGGCACTCATAGTCATCTTAGATTGGCAAGAAATTCCCTGTGCTATTTTTCCTTTGGGTTACAGAATTAAATACAGAGCTTGGATGTGGGTGGCTTGATGTAACTTCTCTTGTCCACCTTTTTCTAGCTATGCTCCACTCTTCGAGTAGTGGTGATTGCATCCATCCTTGCTTGCCAAAATGTGTCTCTTCCCTCAGGTAGGTAGTTAGGTCTCTCGAGTGTCTGGAAGGAGGAATTTGATTTCTCTTGGCATGAATAAGGTAAAAACAGCCTGACTTGCTTGATAAACACAGATCTGGGATGTGAGATGGCAGCTGTCACCGCTGATCACAGCTGATCTGGCTGGCTAGGAGGTGTCTGTCTCCTTCTTCCTCACCACTCCCAAAGCTGCATGCTGAGTCAAAGACGCTGGACAGAGAGCTCTTGTTTGGTCCAAGATGTGGGAATAGCTGCACTCTTCTGCTGGAACCTCAAACAAGCTCCATTTCCAGAAGGGCGTAGACCCGAGCTTTAAGACTCCAGACACATGTATGCAGCATCTGCTCTTCTTTTAAACCTGTTTTTTTTTTTTTTAAATCCCAATGCTCCCACTTTCCTATGTGAATTATTAATTCACTTGAGGAAGTGAACACACCCCAATTTCTTTAGAGACTTCAATGTACCACCCTGACAATGGTGTCTGTACATCTGTAGCTGCTAACATCTGTAGCTGACAGACAGATCCCATCCCAGACCCACAATCTATCATAACTCCAAAGCTGTGTACAAAGATTCTGAACTTGCCAAATTAGCTCAGAATAGAAAAGACCTGGGCCACTTGCTCTCCCTCCTGTTCCTTTTTTCCCACATGCGCCGAGAAAACAAAGTAAAGAAGAAAAGAGCCTCTATTTCTGGTACGTGAATTCAGTTCTCGGGGCGGAAACCCAGAATATTATGTAAGGCAAAAATGATCCTGCTCCCCCAACGCTTCCTGTCTCTTCAAGTGAAATGGCCAGTAAGACAGTGGGTTAAATTCTGCCCGTCACTTCCTTACTCATGGAACAACCATGTGGACTTTCAAATGACTACTTCATAATTAAGAAGGTGAACACCTTCACAGCATGGGCATGAGACATAGCGGGAGATCCCTCACGTGCTATCTGTTCAGGGTGCCGTTATCTGGCTTGTCACCTTCTCTCTTAGCCTCTGTGGTTCTGAAAGCAAGCCAGACCTTTTTCCTCTGTGCACATGTACTAATGCCATGCCATTTTGTAAATCAAACTATCCAGACTGAGGGAAGGAGCCTCAGCCAAAGCAAACGTGCCTTCAGGGCATTTGGCAACATCTGGGGACAGTTTTGATTGTTGTGGTGGGTAGAAGACTGATTTCCTATGGGTTGTGGCCTGGGATGAACTAAAACTTGCAACATTTGCAAGGTGGTATGGCCCAGTCACAAATGTCCACAGGGCCAATGTTGATAAACTTGGATTAGCCCAGTGGCTCTTAACCTTCCTCACACTATGATCCTTTAACACAGTTTCTCATGTTGTGCTGATCCCCAACCATAAAATTATTTTCACTGCTATTTCATAACTGTAATTTTGTTATTGCTATGAACTGGAATGTAAGTATCTGTGTTTTCTGATGGTCTTAGGTGACCCCTGAAAAAGGATCTTCCCATCCCTAAAGGGGTCACAATCCATAGGTTGAGAACTACTAGATTAGGGGACCAATGAAAAATATCCTTTTTCACAGGAAGATTGAGGAGCTTCTCTATAGCACTGGAAAGAAGAAAAACATGCTGCTGACCCCCCAAGTCATATAATCAGAGAGAAGTAAAACATGTGTACACATGCACATACCCCAGGATCACTGCAGACTGTAGCATGTGTGTGTATGGGGGGGGGTGCACAGACTGTAACTGGGAGGGGAAGTACTGTAAATAAGACTCAAGGAAGGCTTTCCTGAGAAAACTTGAGTTCAAGGTGGCTTAAATAAGGCAAAGTAGTTCACATAGCTTCTCCAGAAGTAGTCTTACAGCTGACCTAGCTCCTGGCATCAGCTATAATTTCTTTCTTTTTTTTTTTTTTTACTTTCTCATTTTTATTTATGACAGATATCCCCCAACCTCTTTTGATCAGAAGTTCTTTGAGACAATTCCATCAGCTTTAGCCAATCAGAGAATAGAATCATCTGATTTGCCCATCCTGCGAATAGCCCCGCAGATAGCATAGGTTTCAAAGTGGCCATTAAACCGGCCTGTGACCTTGTCAACATCAGCCACATTCATCTGGATGGATGCGTGGTCCTTGGCACCAATGATACGATTGCTCGCAGAGCAGTTCCTCGGCACGTACAGGTCCACGAACTCGGCGCGTCTAGGCCGTACCTGCTCACTAGGCCAGAGGGAGCGCAGAAAAGCTCAGCTATAATTTCTTAGCTCTATGATGGTGTTTTCCTTTCCAAAATGAAGTAAGGTCAAAGCAATGGTTTTCGACCTCAAATTTTCTTAAAAAGAGACCAGAAGGAGATAGAGAGAGAGGGAGGAAGAAACAGAGGGAGGAAGGGGAACAGAGAAGGAAGTGATAGCTCTCAAATTCTAGAATGCTATAGCCATTCTCATTGGCTGCCTGGATCACATGCCATCCCTGAACCAATGACCATGGCCAAGGAGGATGGGCTGTGCTGCTTGATCCAGGCCAAAGTGACCACCCTTGCTACTGGGGCTGCCACCAGTTCCTCTCAAAGAGAAACAGCAAAAGCTAACGTACTTTGGGAAGTGTGATGTGCTTCCTTGGTGGGGCACAGATGCCTCCCCCAAGAGAGATTAGATTCCAATCCATTCTTGAAATACAGGGACACTACACCACTCAAGACACTAAAGGAACAAAGCTTTCCAAGCAGGGAAACACAAATACAAACAGCTTGATGTAGGAGGCGGCCAATGCACAGTGACACCATATGTTGATGTCAAAGTGGTTCAGAGACACTACTGGGGCAGACGTGAGCAACTGCCCATATACTGAATTTTCTTTAGACATATTTGTTATGAAAGATAGCAATCCTTTTATAAATTAGAAAGCAAAAAAAAAAAAAAACCCTCTAATATACTTTTCCTATGTCTTCATTGATAGAGCATGAGATAACGTGCCTTAATTTAAAAAAGAAGTTCTAAAATTGTATGTATTTTTATGTTTGAGTGTTGGCCTACATGATTCATGTGCACCACATGTGTGTAGTACCTGTGGAGGCCAGAAGATGGCGTCAGATCCCCTGGAACTGCAGTTACAAATGGTTGTAAGCTATCATTTGAGTGCTGGAACTGAAAGCAGGGTCCTCCACAAGACTAACAAGTGAGGCAGCTCTCCAGCACTGCTTTTTAAGTTTCAACCTAAAATTTCTAAAAACCATGACAAAAACAGCACAGGAAATGACGTAATAAAAATGAACGAGCATTTAAATAAACCACAATGAGACCAACAGAAAGCAGCAAGTGTTTAAATAACAAAGAGAGGGTTTCTAAGGGCCTCTTGAGACTTGAATCATTCTGTACATAAGCAGATAAGGGAGCTGGCTAAATAAAGAGATCATGGCCCATCTTAGCCTCCACAAACTGAGATTGAGTTAAGACTTCAGTTCTGGCATTGAAACATGCTTGAACAATTTTTCTTACAATAATCTACCGAATGCTCATTAGCACACTAGATGTTTTATTTACATCCAATCCTTCCAAAAATCCCAGCAAGAATGGGTGTTATTGGCATTTTACAGTTTGCCCAGGATTACAGACGTTAAGCACGATTACATGATAATTATATGGTTAGAGCTTTGTGTAAGGTTTGACCATGACAAAATCCTGTGACGGAGTGCACAAGAAGGACTGCTAATTACAAGGTCACACAGCTCACAAATTAATAAGGACAGCCAGAACACAAGCCCATGAAGTCCAAATTTGGATGCTGTATTTTATATAATACGCATCAGCAGTGAGTGCTAAGATTTGAACCTGACCTGAATCTGTCCAGGCCCACATCTCTCTGCAGCTCCTCATATACAGTGTGGGAGGTCGATCAAATAATTTATAGGTCCTCTTTGCTAAAAATAGCTATGATTCTATTGATTTTAATAAGAGTTTTCACACACTAAAAAACAAGTTACAGTTGTGGAAGTTTCGCACAGAGATGCATAACAAAAATAATTACATTAAACAGATTTCAAATTTAAAAATGCAGCCACCCCAAGATAACTGCTACTCTGCTACCATTTTCAAAAACGATAGCTAAGTGTAGCAGGTGAAGTAACTAATGTGGCCAGCTAACCAACCACCAGGAACATACTTACTCTGTAATTTGTATATAAGCCTGATTTAAACAACCGCACTTGTCTTGTTGGAAGGAGTTTTTAAACCTTGGGTCCCAACTCTTTATTTATTCAATTACACACTTTCTTAGCAGCATGCATTTGAAGTGTGCTTGTTTCCATATCCTGGAGGTTCTCGAGCAAACTTTTAAGTGTTTAAATAAACCATACATGAGCAAGCAAGAGCTAACAGCCTTCTTCTCTTTATGGAACCAAAGCTCACTTTCCAAGGAAAGAAAACGAAAGCTTAAATAAATAATAAACCACAATGATTTATATTAATGCTTAGGGGTGGCAAGGTTAAACAAAGTCGGCATAAACTAGTACCCAAAATAAGCTAAAACCCGACACCAGCTGCAACCTCCCAAATTACATAGCAACCAAAAGCTGCTTTCATTTTAAAAAAAGAAAACCTCTGGTGTTTTATTCTGCAAGAATCGCGCCAGCAAATGAATGTTTGCAAAACAGAAACTGTGCTGCTTATACGCGGCATAAAACTGACGTCTCTAAATCGGAATTCATTAGTTCTCCAAAGAAGTGACAAGAACAGAACAGAATACAAAGCCAATGCCAGAAAATGCGCGCGAATAGGCAGCAACCAGCTGGGCCGTCTTTTCAGCCCTTAAGACAAAGCCCCGTCCCAGCACGCACCGCGGCCCAAACTACATATTCCAGCATGCAAAGCGCCCAGGGCTCCCCACTGGACTTCACTCCCCGGCATGCAAGGCGCTCGAGTCTCTAGGCCAAACTACGCTTCCCGGCATGCTCTCTTCCATCAGCAAGTCGGCCACCGGAGAGGCCTGAGGTCTCCGCCCGTTCAGTAGTAAATGTTCGGCGTCTTGGAGCCAAACACTGCCGCCCGGTGTCATTTCATGAGCGAAAGGGGTTTACGACCCGTTAGTCATCAACCGAGTCTACTGGAGCGCACACTGCCCCCGGGGTGGGGAAGGCGGGATGGAGGCTGGACAAGCTCGATCGGCTCCAGCCAATGGCACCCGAGCGGCTGCCCTGTCACCATGGCAACGCAGGCCGCCCGCGGGGCGACTCGCCATCCATTGGGTAGAATCTTTCTCGAAGGCTCGAGAAGAAGGAAGCGGAAGTGGCACGTGGAGGGGCCGGTGGAGGCGCCGGTGAGTAAATGCCGCAGATTCTGGAAAGTTCTCCTCAGTAGGCTACATAAGGCTGAGCGATTGGGACCTCCCCTTTTGGATTGGTAGCTGAGCGGCAGCAGTAGCGGCAGCAGCGGCTGCGGGCGAGCAGGCGAGCAGGCGAGCAGGCGAGCAGGCGAGCATTGAGCGGCTGCAGAGACTGAGCTCAGGCTCGCGGGGTAAGCCTGAGACATCTTCCCAGCCGGTCGGGAGTAGGAGGCGCACGCAGCGGACCCGAGGCGGAGGCTGACCGGGCCGGCCATGTCTGTGGTGGGACTAGACGTGGGCTCCCAGAGCTGCTACATCGCGGTGGCGCGGGCCGGGGGCATCGAGACCATCGCCAATGAGTTCAGCGACCGCTGCACCCCGTAAGTAGGAACCTAGGTGGCCGGGGAGGGCTCGAGCCCGCAGCTTCCCAAGGGAGATGGTGGGTGGATGATTTGGAAAACCGTGATACCCGGTGACCACCTGGTCTGGCATCGCCTTCCTGGGTCGCCCCCGGCTCCTCACCCAGCATCTGGCTCTGGCTCCCACCTTAGAAGGAATCTCCGCGGAGCCTGAGCTGTTGAGCCTTTTCTTCCGCATGGTGAATCTCCAAATGACCTAGAAGGTTCCAGAGCCTGTGCTCTGCTGCTTGCCTAGGGAGCGGGTGGACTGTTGTTAGCGACCACAGAAACACTCTATGGTACAGGAATCCACTGCCTCTGCTTTTCATCTTCTCTCGGTTTACTAATGTTGCCCCAGTGCCCTGAATCGCTTTTTGGAGGAGTCCTTTTTAAAGCTTAACGTGAAAGCCGTTCGTGAGAGTTTCCAGACCGATTTTTTTTTTTTTTTAATTTGGGGCATGATTTAGAACAAGCAGTACAAATTTTGTATTGTTGTTACTAACACGCTGCTGTGCAAAAACCTCGGTGAGAAAGATGGGTTTTTGTCTCCGAATTAAATATTCTGCAGCATCGTGGGTGGGCAAAAGGAAGCATGGTATAAAGCAACTTTTTGAGGGGGTTAGTTTCTGAAGGTTACATAAACAAATAGGCCTGCAATGTGCAGTCAGTGACAAGTGCTTGATTTTATGAGCAATTATTATAAGTCTTTTTATGTGCATAATACAAGATTATTAAATATCGAATGTGAAGATAAAATAATCCTACCTTATATTATTTATGTGCAGAGGAACATTTATGAGAGTGAATAGGAAATAAGCCTTGCTGGTAACTTACTCTGAGCAAGTCAGTGATAACTTTATCTACTTCTTTTCAGAGCCATGGTGGTCTGTTTTTTGGCGATTAGTTCTTTGACCAGTCTTTCATTCCTCGATCGAGTACTTATGTTGTCTTCATTCTCTGTCTTAAAAAAAAAAAAAAAGAGCTCGGGGGAGATGCTAAGACACTTGAGTCAGTGCGTTGAGCAGAATTTTCAACTGATGTATTGTATTACTGCTAAACTACATGATTAACCATTGAATTGGCTACTGATTCCTATTACAGGTGGTTAATTGACTTGGAAAATGAGAAGATCAAGTGTCCGTAGTCTCTCTTAGCTCAGAATCACAGGGTTTGTAGACTGCACCTTAAAAGATCCAGCCATTGCTTGAAGATCCCCAGCTTCTAGGGTACCTGCGGTAGACTAGGTCCAAGATGTTTCTCTTATAGCACACTTAAGTGTCCTAGTTATAGTCCCATTTTACTCATTTACCCACGTAGGAGTAGCTGAACCAAAATTAGATTGGGTTTGGATTAGTAATGCACAATGGATTACTCCTCTAATCCAAAACCTTAATCACTACCTCCTCCACACAAGACCTCTCCATCTTGTGTCTGTTCTGTTACTACACATTTCCTTCCCATTGCTGAGAAATCTGTCTCTGTTATATCTTGTCAGAGCAGGTGTGATGTGACTCACTGGTCACTGCTTTCCTTCAGCATTTATACTACAGTCACCTTGGCTCTCTCTTTCTCTTATTTGACCTTCTTAAGTAGAATCTTCCAGATGGGAGCCTCATCTGTGTGCTGTAAACTCTACAGGGAATACCATAGACCTCTTAGAATTACATAAAACCTTTACAGTTTTAAGCAGGTGGTAGATGGGGACAAAAACAAGTGACAGTGACATTTAGGAGTGTATGGAGGGAGCTGGTGACAGGTACAGTTACACTGTACTTTTTTTGGTGTGCATATTGCCAGGTTTAGTAATTCTCTAAATTGAGAGCTTTCAGAGTTAGTGTTCAGTTCCATGTCCTTTGTGACCTGGTGGGCACTGTGCTAGCACTCACGGTACTGAGCAAGAATGCCTGAGCTGCAAGAAGACTAGTGAAGTGAATGGGGCTAACACTTGGACTCAATGGTCAGAGCTGTGGGTTTCAATTATTAATATTCCCTAGACTAAGTTTTGAGTATCTAGTGAATGATGTAAGCTGCACAATTGTATTTTATTTATGTTGGGATTGCCCCTTTGTCAGTTTAGAAATGGCCACCTGTGCTCTTGACATATGTGAAACATGTGTTTTCTATTCTAGGTCAGTCATATCGTTTGGACCAAAAAACAGAACAATCGGAGTTGCAGCCAAAAATCAGGTATGTTCTTGAAGAGAATGCCCATCTGCTTAAAGGAAAATTCAAGCAGCACCCAAGAAGATCGTAGGTTTAATGTAGTTTCAGTTTTAAACTATAACTTGGGCTTGAGAGATGACTGAGCCATTAATAGGTTTGGTTCATGGTACCCACTTGGTGGCTCTTAACTCTACTTCTTACACCCTCTCTGGCCTCTAGGGCAAGCAGGCACACACACATGTGCTGCACATACCTGCAGACTCAGGCATGCACATAAAGATGCAAATAGGAACTCTTCTAAGATATGGGTGTCTGTCGTTGGAATTCTCATCCTACCCTTGCTCTGCTCTTGTTTCTCTTCCTTAGGCTTTTATTGACACCTTAGAGTAGCTCATTGCCCATATATATATGGATATTATATCTCGACACTTTTCTTGGTGTGTAGTTTCTGAAAGGCTAGTGAGCTTCCTCAGTAAGTAGAGGCACCTGTTGCCAAGCCTGAGCGTCATCTCTGGAACCCAGGTGGTAGTGGAATAAGATCAACTCCTGCAAAGTATCTTCACTCTGTGCGTGTGTGCGATTTATGTCAGTGTTAGAAGAAGCTTATCGTAGGAGCACACCTACCAGAGCTGGACCTCAGGTACTGCCGGGCTCTAGATAGCACTGTCACAGAACGAGTTGGCAGATTTCTAACCCATTTTCCTGTATTACCATGTGTACCTGAGGAAAGACCTCATTCCAGGGAATAGGTTGCTGAAGTATACCCCTTTTTATCACGGTTGTCCAGCAATGTGAAATGGGTGTGAGTTTGGTGATAAGATCTGTCCCCCTCCCCCCAAGTTGTTATTTAGAAACTTCAAATTACCCTCACCTTGTCTGCCTCTGTCATAGGCCAGTCTAGGCAGAGGTGTGACAAATCCCTACCCTGACTAGTGGGGAGCAGATGGGGTGCAGCAGCGCAGTTGCTGAAGCGGTCGAGAGCTTGGGAGACAGTTGTGCCCTCTTTTCGTTTATCTTGCAGATTTTGAGATCTGCCCCAAAGTCTGATGACACCATTGCCTTTGCTTCTGGCATTTTCCATAGAAGAAAGTACAAGTAGGAGCTATCCATTCATGGAAAACCGAGGACTCTGAGGGAAAGTTAGGTATACCCCCCAGAGTCAGTTTGAGTTGTGCAAATGACTGAAATGCTGTAGGTACTCGTAGGTGATGAAATTAGAAAAAAGTTGAAATCTTAAATTTCTTTTGCAGCAAATAACTCATGCAAACAATACAGTGTCTAGCTTTAAGAGATTTCATGGCAGAACATTCAGTGACCCCTTCATTCAAAAGGAAAAGGCTGGCCTGAGCTATGATTTGGTCCCAATGAAGAACGGTGGTGTTGGGATAAAGGTAATACCTCTGATCACTGGGCTGACTGGGCACAGTGGGGTGAACAGTCCCTCTTGTTGTCTGGCTCCTTTCAGAATGTAGTTAATGAAGCTGTCTTGAGAATGACTTAGTCAATAGTAAATATTATCTATTACTATAGATTATTATTATTATTATTATAGATTATTCAGTGTTTTTTCTAATTTTCCATTTATTTTTTTGTTGCTTTGGTATTTAAAAAGTTGAAGTCGTGTTGATGACTCAGCCGTGGTCAGAGCCCTTTGGGAGCATGTGCAGAGCAGTAGAGTGGTACCCAGAAATCTGACTCATCTGTGGTCATCCTTTCTTTTCTTTTTTAGTTAGTTCCTTTTCTTCCTAAACCAATGAACTCCAACTTAATGGAACAGGGTGTATGTTAACAACTGGAGGTTCATGTTAGCATTTTGCCAAAGTGTTAGAGAATTTAAACATTTTCCACTGTTTCATAGGTCATGTACATGGATGAAGAACATCTCTTCAGTGTGGAACAGATAACAGCCATGTTGCTGACTAAGTTAAAAGAAACTGCAGAAAACAATCTCAAGAAGCCAGTAACAGATTGTGTCATTTCAGTAAGTTGAGCCTAGCCAGGCCATGTGTTTGCTTCAGCTTGCCTTTATTTTGCTCCAGTATTGCATATATGCATGCTCTGTTCCTTACCAAGGTATTCTTAACTGACTGTTCTGGAGCATTTTGAAGTTAACTTGAGTGATAATTTTAGCTAGAAGCTGCAGGGTTCTTGACTACAGAGTCACGGTGCAGCGGTGTCCCATGGAGCTTTCTGAAAGTGCACGTTGACTAGCTTGTATCTACATCTACTTTCTCTCCAGGGTGGTTGGCTGCTGTACCAGGGGTTGGTATTCTGAAGAGCTGTTCACAGTGCAAGAATTCTTCCCGAGGCTGAAAATCAGTGCTTTGGGCATTATTATTACTATTTTAATTTTTCTTCTCTTTTTTTTTTTTTTTTTAAACTTTATTTATTTATTTATTTGCCTTGGTGTTTGCCTGGAACTGGAACCACAGACAGTTGCTAGCTGCCATGTGGGTGCTGGGAATCGAACCCGGGTCCTCTGGAAGAACAGGCGGTGCTCCCAACCACTGAGCCATCTCTCCAGCCCCTTTTCTTCTCTTCTTAAGCAACTCTGAAAGTAAAGGAAATCATTAGAAACAAAGTCTAAATTGATATTTGTATCTTGGGGGACTGGCCAGACACCCGTCGTGACTTTATTAGGCTAGCTTGCGGAACAGTTCCGAGTACTGTGTCTAGAATTGCAGTTCTTCTTTGCAGGTCCCCTCCTTCTTCACAGATGCTGAGAGGAGGTCTGTCCTGGATGCTGCGCAGATCGTTGGCTTGAACTGCTTACGACTCATGAACGACATGACAGCTGGTAAGAAAAAGCATCTATCAGTGTGTTCACTAGAAATGCCTTTTTAAAGAACTTTGAGATCCAAATTTCTGTTGACTGGTAGTGCTTTTCCGGTTAGGGAAGGCTAAGTCTGTGGCTAACCAGTCCCCTAGCAGCTGTGGTCGTGTTGTGTGGTCTGGTGCTCTCGTTACTTGTAGTTGATTACATCTCTGATATTGAAGAGTGATGGCATTATCCAGCGCTCTTGGAGAAACTAGTAACTTTATAACATGGAAGAGGTCTTCCTGTGACAGACTGCTCATCTGGCTTTTGTTCTCCTTGTAGTTGCTTTGAATTATGGAATTTATAAGCAGGACCTCCCAAATGCAGATGAGAAGCCTCGGGTAGTTGTGTTTGTGGACATGGGGCACTCCTCTTTCCAAGTGTCTGCCTGTGCTTTTAACAAAGGGAAACTCAAGGTAAAGTTGAAACTCCACGCTGGAGAAGAGTTCTGGGAGCTTTAGATGCTTGTTTAAGATAGAACTATGTAAAAATAAATGGTGCATCTTTCCAACAGACTTGGGAGGAGGGGGCTGGGGGGTCTTTTGTGTTTAAGAAAAATAATGCTAAGTTCTCTTGAGCATAAATAGTGAAAGTAGGAAATAGCATAAGGCATTTAAAGAGATTGGCCTTCCTTCAGTTACGTTCCCCTGACTTGGATTTAGATAGAAGTTGTGAGCCTGTTAGTCTGTGATTGAAAGTAACCTGATTCTTTCTCCTGATTTTTAACCAACCTTAGGTTCTGGGCACAGCGTTTGATCCCTTCTTAGGAGGAAAGAACTTTGATGAGAAACTGGTAGAGCATTTTTGTGCTGAATTTAAAACCAAGTACAAGTTAGATGCAAGATCCAAAATCCGAGCGCTCCTTCGTCTACATCAGGAGTGTGAGAAGTTGAAAAAGCTCATGAGCTCTAACAGCACAGACCTACCACTCAACATTGAATGCTTCATGGATGACAAAGATGTCTCTGGGAAGATGAACAGGTATTTTGTACATATGAAGTGGATGAAAGTGGATGGTATCCCTCTGTTCTTTGTGACTCAGTTCTGACTTCCATTTCAGGATTATGCCATAGACACCATAGTATATCACTCAGAATTAGGGACAGGTCTGTGAAGAGTGCTTTTTTTTAAATGTACATTGGTGCTCCGTCCACATGTATGTCTTTGTGAGGGGGTCAGATCTTGGAGTTACAGACAGTTGTGAGCTGGCACGTGGGCTCTGGGAACTGAACCAGTGTCCTCCGGCAGAGCAGTCAGTGCTGTCAACCCCTGAGCCATCTCTAGCTTGAAGAGTGCTTTTCTTACGTGCATGTGTGTCCCTGTCCCTGTCCTGCCATGTGTACATGTGGCGCTCAGGACAGGTATCAGGGCTCAGTTTCTCCGCTCAGGTTGTCAGGCAGCAAATGCCTTTTCCTGCTGAGTCATCCCATCGGCCTGGGAGGGTTTTTAGAACCATCTTTCCTAAATGTGATTGGTTTCTTCGTATATTATCCACAGAATTGTCTCCCCATTCTCTATGCTGTGGTGTGAATGTCTATAAATATATGCAGTTTATATGAAGTTAGTAACGTGGCCTGTTTGGGATTTAGCGTACTGAGAGGAAAAGGCAAGATGGACTGGGTGGTAAAAGCTGGTAGTGATGCTGACAGCGTGTGTGCTCCTTTCATTTAAGGTCACAGTTTGAAGAACTGTGTGCCGAGCTCCTACAAAAGATAGAGGCCCCCCTTCATTCACTGATGGAACAAACTCACCTCAAGGCCGAAGATGTGAGTGCCATTGAGATAGTTGGAGGTGCCACAAGAATTCCAGCTGTGAAGGAAAGAATTGCCAAATTCTTTGGAAAGGATGTCAGCACCACGCTCAATGCGGATGAAGCAGTGGCCAGAGGATGCGCGCTGCAGGTGAGTTTCCACTGCACCTCAGCCTGCTGGTGCATACACAGGGAGCCCTGGGCCTGCTGCCATCTGGAAGACTGAGCAGTGCTCTCTGGAGGTGCAGGAAGTGGAAGGTGAAAGGAACTGCCCAGCGGGTGTTCTGAAATGACAGAAAACAGCTGTGGAACACTAGGTATCTGCGTGGTGGTATCAGCTGTTTTTAGGCACAACAGGAATTAGAATAGTAATCAATTGTAATAAGAATTGATTTGAAGAATCTGTAGGGGTTAGGAGTATTGTTTATCAAATGGTTCTAGAAAGTAAATTGTTTTCCCACTCCCAAATGAGGCTGAAGAGCTACATTGGTGATGCACATGCACCAAATCCAGATGTTGGTATGGAGCAGAAGATGTTTAGATAGTGTTTATGAGTAAATAAGATTCTGGGAACAAGGGTCTTTTGAGAACTTTCTTGGATATGACAACAGGACAGTGGAGTTTATTAATGTCTGTTAATTGTACAAAAGTGGGCTTCCTTACAACATTGTTACATGTCTATAGGTACAGTTAGAGTATTTGACTCCCTGTTGTTAGAACTAACCCTTCCCATGGGTCGCTTACTCCCCATTAGCCCTTTGCAGGGAGGGCTTTGGCTTCTCTCTTTAAGGATCCCAGTGAGATGAGTTCTCCTGGTGGGGCTGTGTGCTTTCTCCATTTGTTTAGTTAGTGTTATGTGTCCTGTGTAGACAGGAGCTTCTGTCTGTCTGTCCGTCCCTGTTCTGGATTTGCCACTGCTTTTTATCTACAAATTTTACTGAAAAATGTGGACATTTTGAGTTTCCCCCTTTTTGCTTTCTTTGACATGTGATAGCAATGAAGCAGGGCTTTTTGTGGTGACACATCAAAAGAGGATCAGCCTATAGCCGAAACGCCACCAGCAAGGCATTTCTGGAAAACCTGTGTTTTCTGTCTGTGAATCTTGGAATTAAGAGTAGCTGGCCCAAGACTCATGATTTGTCTTTGTGGCTATCAGCCTAATGTTGAAATGACACGTTGTTATGCTTAAGGTGACAGATCTTCCATGCAGTTTAAACCTGCCCATCCCAGTAGAGTTCTCGTAGTAAAGGGTGTGCAGAAACAAGGGGCTGGTATTCTAACCACTAAAAACCTTGTCTTTTCAAGTGTGCGATTCTTTCTCCGGCATTTAAAGTCAGAGAGTTCTCCGTGACAGATGCAGTTCCTTTCCCAATTTCTCTGGTCTGGAACCACGACTCAGAAGAAACTGAAGGGTATGTAGCTGCAGATAGCTCTCCAGTGCTGTCTTTAAATACAAGTTGAAGGACTAGGGGGCTTTGGGGCCAATTTCTCTGCCTTTCACTTGGTTATTATTGTGAATGGCCATGAGAATTAGTGAGATGGAGAGCAGCTCTGTCGGGCCTGCTGGTGATGTCTGGCTCCTTCCTCCCTAGTGTCCACGAGGTGTTCAGTCGGAACCATGCTGCTCCTTTCTCCAAGGTTCTCACCTTCTTGAGAAGGGGGCCTTTTGAGCTGGAAGCATTCTATTCGGACCCTCAAGGAGTTCCATATCCAGAAGCAAAAATAGGTAAGCAAGTCAAAGTGTGTTCTTGCCCTTTGGGTTAGAGGTACAGCTTGGCGTTCACTGCAAAAATTGACATGATTACTCCTGAGGAGGACATGCTGGCATGGAGACTTTCTGGCCTGGCTGTTGGCACCGCCCTCCTTCCTGTTAGGATGAAGTCTGAATTTGCAGAATATTGGCCACTCACACTGACCTCCCTCCAAGATTCAGGGTTGACAGGCAGGGTGTTCCTTCTGATTGGAAGCTTGGCTCCCACAGCAGGTGTCACCTGCCGGTCTTCATGTGTACTTGACCCTCTGAAGGGCTTCTCTTCAGGTGCATTCTTTACTGGAGGTTTGCCGTTGTCCTCTGCTTTTAGTTAGGGTTTTTATATTGGAAACCTGCTGATATTCCGAGGCATCGAAGTTGCCCTCACCTCACTTAGGAGAGCATTTGAAAGAGTGCAATCTGGCCAGCTGTGTTTTCTTCTGAAGACTAACGTGTTGTGGCCCATTTCATACTGCTTTCAAACATCATTCACACTTAATGGTGGGGGACGAGCTGTCGCGTTGACTGCACTGAGATTGTCTAGGTTAGATTCCAAGTTATCTCTCCACTACTGTCCGGAGATGAGCTGTTGCTTAAGTGTTGGTGTTAAACTGGTTCGAACATTTATTTTCAAGACTGGGTCTATGTAGTCCTGGCTGTCCTGAACCTGGCTATCTATGATTTCCTGAGTGCTGGTATTAAAGGCATGTGCCATCATGCCTGGAAAAATACAAATATTCAGAATATTCTGGAGCTCACGGGAATTTGGGGCTTCTCTTGTACTGTGGGTTCTAGATTCGAACATGGGTCACTGCCTCTGCTGAGCCACTTCAGCAGCCCTCGAGGCTCGTGCTTTAGTGGGGGATAGCTGTTGGCAATTGGCTGTACAGTATGTGCTCGTTATGTTAGTAATGGCCCTCCAGAGCATTGGTTTTCCCCCTTCCTGATGTGTGATCCTTTAATACAGTGGCTCACGTTGTGATGACACCAGCCATAACATCATCGTCTTTGTTACTTTATATCTGGAATTTTACTGTTGTGAGCCACTGAGGGACTTGGAGTGGTTGGATGGGGAAACCATTTTGGGGTGGCTTGATTTCTTAGCCTCATATTTTCCTAGTTGTCTTTATAGAATGAAAGTTTGTCTCTAAACTGGCAGTTCTTTCTTGCTCTAGGCCGCTTTGTCGTTCAGAATGTTTCTGCACAGAGAGATGGAGAAAAGTCTAAGGTGAAAGTCAAAGTCCGTGTGAACACACATGGCATTTTCACCATCTCCACGGCATCCATGGTGGAGAAGGTCCCGGCTGAGGACAATGACAGCTCTTCTGTGGAGGCAGACATGGAGTGTCCAAACCAGAAACCAGCGGAAAGCTCAGATGTGGATGTAAGTGCCTGGAGTGATTGTCACAGTCGAAGCTATAGAAGAAGGGTAAAGGTTAAATATGTTTCAGTTATGTAACATTTATCAGAAGTTTGTGTAATGATAATTGGTCCTGCCAATTAATGGCAGGATATGAGAATATTATATGTTTGTGACTGAGGTACATGAAACTGCTATATGACTAGGAAAAGTTGCTTTTTCTTTTCTTGCTTTCTTAAAGGTGTATATGTTAAATCAGGTATTGACTAGTTAAAAACAGTAAAAATTGAAGTGGAAAAGTAGGTTTTGTTTTGTTTTCATTGTCTGGCAAAAATTGGTCTTGAATTCCAAGACTTGTTTTTAGTAACATGGCTTTCTGGATTGGGGGAGTCAAGAAGAGCAATGTGACTGCTTATCTTACAGACTTGGAGTTGATTTCTGGGAGTAGGCAGAATGGCTTAAAGGAGAGGCAGGCAGGCAGTGTTGACTAAGACTTTGGTATCCAGTGGTCTTGAACACTGAAGCATGATAGGAACCTGAGCTTTGTACTCATCTGGACACCGTTGAGAGTGAGTGGCTAGTGCTGTATCCTGAGGTGTTCCTCAGTGCCTGCCCTAGGTTCCAGGAGCTGTGGGTGGAAATGTGGAAGATGGGGGCGGGTGGTTAGAGCAGTTGGGCCTGCCTTCTCAAGCAGTGGGAAAGGTCATAGTGGTACAGGCTTGCCGGGAGCTGGGGCCACTGAGGAGCTCTCGGGTGATTTTCTTTCTCTTTTTTCTTGAAACCGTATGTTTAGGCAGGGTTGTTAGTTGGCATGTACTACTTACTCTTTGAGGTAAGAGCTGATGTGAAGCTGAGGATGCTAAGCCCTGGGATAATTAGTAGTTGTCATTTCTGCACCTCCTGAATACATGCTGCTGCCACTTGACTTTGAAGACTTGGTTTTGGAAAGAGCCTGGGCTCATAATGAGCCCATTTATTTCCAGCTCTTATGAGAGTCGTATCTGTAAAGGTTAGGTGAAAGGCTCTTCAAGAGTAGCTCTAGATTGTTACCCATCAGTCAGAGCCCTTGTGGGTTATATGACTAACCATAACACTCATTCATAAAATTTCTTACAGGTTTGGAATGTCTAAAGATGCACGTTTTTGTTAGTACCTTTTCTGCCCACCTACTAAGATTTCAAAAATTGAGAGTACTGTCTTTGGGGCCCTATAACTTTAAATTCATACAAGTACACCTGCTTTCTACATCCTTTGTGCCTGGGCTTTCATTTCAGAAAAATATCCAGCAAGACAACAGTGAAGCTGGAACACAGCCCCAGGTACAAACCGATGGTCAACAAACCTCACAGTCTCCCCCTTCACCTGAACTTACCTCAGAAGAAAACAAAATCCCAGATGCTGACAAAGTGAGTGAGTCTTCCGTTCATTCCTTAGACAATGTTGCAGCATGTGATGATTAATGATAGAAACCTGTGCTTCCAAGAGTGATCCAGGTGACTTTATGGGCTGTAGAGTTGTTTTCTGTTCATTTTCTACATGTTACTTGGCTAAAAGCCAGCTAGAAGGAGTTCTCAGACTTCAGCAGGGAATCATGTACTCCTGTAGATCTCAAAGCTTTTCCTGATAACATCACTCCAAGACAAGCCTAAAGCAAAGGTCTGAGCTCTGGTCTGCAAGAGGGTTAAAGAGTTGATTGATTCTTTAGTTAATGCATGGGTTTCAGGAGTCTAGTAAACCTTTTCTCCTTTGAAGTTACTGTCAATTTTTGAGTATGATGGTCTGGTAATAGCTACCTATGTTACTTCTTTACCTTGTTTCCAATATTGGAAGCTAAATAAAACTATTATGTCCCTATAAAATGGCAGATTGTAATCAGATCTTTGAAACTAGTGGTCAGTACAGCTCAAGCTGTACTGCAGAGTTAGTTCGTGTCAGCAGGCTCCTTGTAAATAATTAACTGTCACGGTCTGGCTTCCTCTCACATTCTGAGGTGGTCTTCCCCTCACTCAGGCAAGTTACAGAAGAGAAGGCTGGCAGAAGAGGGCAGGGCTGATCTTCTGCCACTTTTTCATTTGCCTATTTCCTGATTAATTGTATGGCCCTTAACTCTGGGTCCTCACTGGTTTGGGAAAGCTGCTTTCATTTTTTTCCCTTATTAGTAAAGAGTTGAGGTGGTAACATGTATTTAGGAAATAGGTCCTTACATTTCAGTACCATTTCCCCTTGATTTAGAGTTAACTGTCACCAGACTTCTGCAGCTAGTCTGAGCACCTTTCCAGAAAATGGCACTGGGTTGGCTCTCAGCCCTTAAACATTTCTTGGAGAGTTTCTCATCTAGGTCGGATTGCCATTTTGTGGTTATGTTGGTTTGCTCAGGGGTTGGTTGAACTCCGTTCTTTTGTTTCTGTTAACTACCATGTATACTACAGTTTTATTTTGTTCCAGTGGTATCTATCAGTTGTACTCCTGTGTCTTGCTAGCTATAGGCAGCAGGTTTATTTCTCTGTTGGGGCTCGGGGCATAATACATTGGCAGTGCAGACTGACTGCATGGTCCCCAACACTTAGTAGAGATGCAGTCTCTAGGGAACATGCACTCTGTGCTCTTAGTGCAGCCATTGAACAAGCCCTGAAGCTCAGGTGTCCAGGGACCGTGATGCAGTGGGATCTTGCTTGACATGCTAGCCTAGACAATCCTACTAGGTTATCTTGCACACCTTGCTTATCTTAAGTCCACCGTGCAACTGAATCCTCAGCACTGCGTCAATTGAGGCAGGACGCATAATCTGAAGAAAGACATGTGGACAGTGTTTGGAAAATCAAAGGCCACTTCCAGCATTGTGTTCATGTCATTTGAATAATCACTGTAAAATACACTCTCATTAGCTTTTACCCAAAATACCTGCTAGTAATGTTTTAAGTGTCTTAGTTTTTATTTAACATTGTTAGTTATATACACATAGTAACATATCTTAGGATTAGGGTGTCAAAACACTTGATGTTTGCATAGTCTGAAGCCAGTTTTCTGCATTGTTTTTTTTTTGTATTTGTATTTTGGCTATGACCTAGATCGAATGCAGTCATTCATGAAATTTTCTGCATGTGGCAGGTACATGGCTTCAGATTCAGATTTAGGAACTTTCTGGATTGGGATACTCGGACAATTGCTACCATAAGACCTTTTATCTCTTGTATGTGGCCCAAGCTGGCCTCAAACACATAGCTACAGGCTTCTGAGTGCTGAGTGACAGCTATGACCACTGTGCCTGGCTGTCTTCAAAGTTCCAAATGAGAAGTGATACGGCTGAAAGGCAGGTGGTACCTCTGCACATAACACACAGATTTCTAGAGGCACTCCTGGGATGCTGATTCTGACTGGAACAGGTTTCGTGTGGGGCTAGAGGTCTAAAGCAGACAGTCGTTTCAGTGACTGACTAAAGTCTAACATCACTGGTGTTGGTCTGAGTCTATGTGAAAGTATTTTTGTCAGGTTCTAGACCTGACAGTTTGGGAAGGATTAAAAGATTAATGTGAATAGAGAAGGTAGTGGTGAGTTGATGCAGGATAATGATGCACATAGTTACTTCTATAGTCCAAAGATCTGTGCATAATGCACCAGTAAATATATATGGTAGGTTTTTGTCTCCCAAGGATTAAAAGTTTTTCTTTCTTTTTAACCCTCAAGGCAAATGAAAAGAAAGTTGATCAGCCTCCAGAAGCCAAAAAACCTAAAATAAAAGTGGTAAATGTTGAGCTGCCCGTGGAAGCCAACTTGGTCTGGCAGTTAGGGAGAGACCTTCTTAACATGTACATCGAGACAGAGGTGAGTACTCAATAGATACTTCTCTTGGGTCATTTCTGCGTGCTGTAAGGGAAAAGTCACAGTTCTTTACCAAGTGTGGAGTTAAGGGCAAAAGGAATGGACCTTTTTGGTATTGGGTATTTGTTGGGTTTGGATACTGTGGAGGCCTGTCTTCTAGTGATTATGCATGGTTGAGAATTTTTTTTGAAATAAGTGACCCTCTGAGGGCAAGCACAGTAGAATGACCCTTGTAGGCAGCTTTGCACCACCAATGTGCCTTCCTAGTCTCGACGTCAAAAATTGACAGGACCGTTCACTTGCACCTAGATGAGAGCTTGGTATTTAGAGACTTAGTCAGGATTTCTAAACGTTCGGTGTGGTCTAGATTGAAATGGTTTTCTGCGGTCACTGTCCTTCTGTTCGGACGTGGCTGACTAAGCTCTGCTTCCTGACAGGGGAAGATGATAATGCAGGACAAGCTGGAGAAGGAGAGGAACGACGCAAAGAACGCGGTGGAGGAGTGTGTGTATGAGTTCAGAGACAAGCTCTGTGGGCCATATGAAAAGTTCATATGCGAGCAGGTAGGCCTCTGGGATCCTAACACTCGCTACTCATGGTCTGAGAACAGACCAGTGCGAGAGCAGAAACTAAGAAGGGCCCTGAGTGTTGCATGTCATTCCAGTCATCTTCATACAGCATCTGCTCTTGAGTCTATGATTGTGTTCTCTGGGTAGCTGTCTGTTGTTGTCACCCCATGAGGCATGGTCAGTGTTTAGTCCATCACTACATATTACTAAAGCCTCACTGTCCTGTTCTTGCCTAAGTGAAGCTCTGGGTAAATCCAGAAGTGCATCTGTATGACAGACAGAACTTGGAAGACTGACTGACCAGACAGTCTAGTGTGTAGAGATTAAACTCTTAAAGATGCTTTATACTTGGACTAGGACTCCCCCCAATCCTTGACCTCTGAGCTGCCCAGCAGTGTACTTTGGTTAGTACCTATGCCGAGCATAATTGAGACAATTGCTTTGGAAAGTAGGGACGGGATTGCTCCTCCACGACTTGAGCATGACCTGGAGCTGGATTTCTTGGGGGACAGCCTCATGAGGTAAAAGTGGTGCTAGAATCATGTAGTAACACAAAAGCCCCAGTGCCTGTACCTCATGTGAAGGGGAGCCTCCCAGGTGAGCTGCCTGGAGTCACTGCTAAGATGGCTGCTTGGGTTAAGAACCTCTGAGGTGAGGTGCACTAACGTTCCTTTTTCTATAAAGGAACATGAGAAGTTCCTGCGGCTCCTCACAGAGACAGAAGACTGGCTGTATGAGGAAGGAGAGGATCAGGCCAAGCAAGCATATATTGACAAGTTGGACGAGTTGATGGTGAGCTCTTTCCTCCTGGGAGGTGCAGCTTGCATTTTAAGCTGTAGATGGTTATTGAAGTGTAAGATTGGCAACTGTTAATTGTCTGTTACATTTTAGAAAATGGGCACTCCTGTTAAAGTCCGGTTTCAAGAAGCCGAGGAACGGCCGAAAGTGTTGGAAGAGCTGGGGCAGCGGCTCCAGCACTATGCCAAGATCGCGGCAGACTTCAGAAGCAAGGTGGGTACTGTTCTCATCCCGACGAGTGACAGATTTAGCCAACCTAGCCA
This sequence comes from Sigmodon hispidus, assembly GCA_004025045.1. Lineage (NCBI taxonomy): Eukaryota > Metazoa > Chordata > Mammalia > Rodentia > Cricetidae > Sigmodon > Sigmodon hispidus. The sequence goes on from PVIH01002579.1 coordinate 79,536, forward strand.
ACCGGTGGCCTCAGACTATGCTCATAACTGGTGCTCAGTGCGGAGTGTTGGTGTTTCCAACCAGGGTGGATTTGAACTTGGGGGAAGTGGGTCAGAGTAGATGTGTCTGTTCAGTACTCTGTAGTGTCTGTATTTACAGGATGAGAAGTATAACCACATTGATGAATCTGAAATGAAGAAGGTTGAGAAATCTGTTAATGAGGTGATGGAGTGGATGAATAATGTCATGAATGCTCAGGCCAAAAGGAGCCTTGACCAGGACCCTGTTGTGTGCGCTCATGAAATAAGAGCGAAGGTCAAGGTGAGTGTGTCAGCTTTTGACTGGACTGGACCCTGTCATTCAGCTCGACACATGGCATTTTCCCATAAATTTTTGACCTCTTTCTGTACCAGTACTGGTTTCCAACCCTAATTCATTTTTACCATTGCCAACATTTATCCTAGTCAGCTGCCATAGGTTAAACCCTACATGTGCCAGCAGTCATTGTCTTTTGAGGAAGCAGATACTGAGTGCACAGTCGGTCCTTCTGGTGAGGAGGAGACCAGCAGCACAGGTCAGGTGCCAGTGTTAATCCTGTGCGACAGAATAAAGTATGATGAAGTTTGTCAGAATGCTGCACTGTAGAGAACTGCTGGGTTAGGCATTTGACCAGGGACAGCCGCTGTGGTAGAGTTCTGAGGGGGGAAAAAAGATGCTCTTGTCTGAGTAACATCCCTGAGGAAGACCCAGAGACAGTGGGCCTTTTCAGCTATGTCTAAGTTCTGAGCTATGGCTCTCATCTTGAAGTGACTTAACCTCAAGTCATTATCCCTTCCATATTATGGAGTTTATAATTCCTACATTTATTTCCTTATTGCTACATTGCAGCAATAAGGTAGCATCTATAGCCACCTAGCAAGTCCCCAAGAACTCGCAGGAGGGTAATCAGTCCCTTTGGTCAGGCTTGTCACTGTGGTTTGTACAGGTTTGATGACAAAAATGGAATTGGGTAAGAAAATGTGGGTCACAAGTATGAGGAAGTAGGTGAATGAACTGGGTTGATCAGAGTTAACATAATGACTAATTTTGTTTTCTCAGGAGTTGAACAATGTTTGTGAGCCTGTCGTAACACAACCCAAACCAAAAATTGAATCCCCTAAACTGGAGAGAACTCCAAATGGCCCAAATCTTGACAAGAAAGAAGATTTAGAAGGCAAAGATAATGTTGGTGCTGAGGCTCCGCATCAGAACGGTGAATGCCACCCGAATGAAAAGGACTCTGTCAACATGGACCTGGACTAGGCGCTGCACCGGCTTCCTCCCGTTCATGAAATGTGTTTGCCATAGTATGTGATTCTGTACAACAGACTGAGTCTATTTATATTTTCTTTTTTTTAAGACTGTCTAGAAATTTTGTGTATTATGGCAAAAAGGAAAAGCTTGAGTCTGTAGTCTTTAACCCTAAGGGAGAATGACCTTGGTGACAGAGTCCTGTGGGGGTGTGACCCACTCTGAGCAGTATTGCCACTTGGAGCGCTGAGGAGTTGTTCTTTTGAGGAGACAGGCCCTTCTTGCTTGTTCAGGTGCTCTGCGATCAGAGTCTTGGAGCACTTCTCACTCACCAAGGTGGTTTTTTTTGCATTTTGCTCTTCATTTTCGCATGTGTGTGGCTGTGGGTGTTTATAAATGAGACTAAATCTGATTTGCATAAGGGCTTTCAAAAATTCAGTCTGTCCCGTAGAGTGATTATGCTTTCATTATTAAAATTCAACAAGTACAATGCAGCTAGTGAACTGTAGCAGCATGCAAAGCAAGGCTGTAACCACAGTGTAATCACCACAGTGCACTGTCCCGTGCAGGTGTGACACGGGAGATGGATGGATCATGTGATCATTGTGAACGCCTCATGAGCTTTAAAATAAAGTTCACCCTGTGCTGTCATTTCTAAACTGCTGGCTTTGTCACTGACTCAGAACGACAGTGGGGGAAGCTTCTAAATATTTTAGCCAAATCCCACCATGATGGACTTGGTTTTGGTTTTCTGTTGTCCTTCAAGGTTTGTTTTTTTTTTTTTTAAACTTTTTTATTTATTGCCTTGGTGTTTGCCTGGAACTGGAACTACAGACAGCTGTCAGCTGCCATGTGGGTGCTGGGAATCGAACCCCGGTCCTCTGGAAGAGCAGACGGTGCTCTTAACCGCTGAGCCATCTCTCCAGCCCCTCCTTCAAAGTTTTTTAAGCCTAGTGATGAGGCTTCCTTCCTAGCACAGGGAATCAGGATTGCGAGCAAAGGGGCAGAAGAAAATTCTTAGCTCCTGCCAGCCCAGAAAGGGCAGATTTGGTTGTTCAGTATCACTTTCAAAGGCCTATCCAAGGAAACTCAGCCAACATGCCACAGCTGGAAACCTCATTCAAATGCCAGGCTTCGTATTTGTGTATTTGTTTCTGTCTCTGAAATCTTTGGTTTTGGTGCTGGGAAGTTTAGCACCCAATGTTTACAGACACCATCCTAAACATCTCATGTTGTATTGGTTGATTTAGGTAGTCTGGGTTGAGCAGCTATAAAAAGATAGAGCCATTCCACAGCACTAGCTCTGGAAAATTTCAACTGCATCACAGAATGGTGGATGCCCTTGAGGATGGAGAATCGAAGAGGGACCCAGAGAGACTGGGAGCTGCATGTTGTGCCCTGTTCTAACAGCCCTTTGCAGATCTTAATTGAGCCATATCTCCAGCCCATAGGTCCTGTCTACTTTCAGGGCTCAGCAACTCCAACATGTGAACTCCCAAGTCTTACCCAGATAAACCATTTCCAGTGTGCTTGAAGATGCCTTTATGATCAGTAAAATGTAGAGAAATGCAGAGCTGGGCCCAGCTGAGGGGAAGGATAGGAATCTGAACAGAATTAACCAAACACCTGATAACTCATGCACCTTCACTTAGATCCTGGTGGTTTTCCAAGGTCTCCATGATCTTGGAATTATCCTCAGCCAGTTAGTTCCCTCTACATCAGCTCCCTCCTCCACACACCGAAGGCTGAAGAGTATTAAAGCAACTATAGGGCAGTGCTCATTCTCTCACAAAATGTCATTTATAATTATTTATTGGATCTGAGATAGAATCAAAGATCACTGACTGGTTACCTCAGTCAACTCAACATTTTTTTTTTAAATATTTTATTTTTATTTTATGTGAATTGGTGTTCTGCCTGCATGTATAACTGTGTAAGGGTGTCAGATGTTGGAATTACAGACAGTAGTTAGCTGCCATGTGGATGTTGGGAATTGAACTCAAGACCTCCAGAAGAGCAGTCAGTGCTCTTAACCACTGAGCCATCCATCTCTCCAGCCCCTCAACTCAACATTTTATGATCTGTAAATTTAGAATGCGTCTCACCTACCAAACTAAAGCATTTAACCTGGGAAATATCTGTAAAAGAGAAATGAGCACCTTAAGAGCCACTGAAGAAGTAAATGTAGCCCACTGAAAAAGGTAGACATTGTGTAGAAAGCATTTGGTCACTTGACCATTAAAGCTACAGGGGCAATCTGCATAAAGCTCTTTATCTCTGGCTGGAGAGGTTGCTCAGAGGTTAAGAGCACTGACTGCTCTTCTGGAGGACCTGAGTTCAATTCCCAGCAAGCACATGGTGGCTCACAACCATCTATGATGAGATATGGTAACCTCTTCTGTATATTGTATGCACAATAAATAATAATAAAAAAGTTATCTATCCTTTAGTGGACAATATATATCTAAGATAAAATGATTTTGGGGCTTAACACCCATGAGAATAAAATCTCTCTTAGCCTCACATGTCCATTCTCTCCTCTTGAGCTGATGCATTTTGCATACCAGCTCTGTGTTTTGACCATGTTTCCCCTGAGTCCCTAGCTATTTGGGATTTCTCTGTGCAGGTTTGAGCCTTGGTCCTCGGAGGAGGCAGCTTAGTACAGGCCACTGGCCAATAAAAGAAAACCTCACTGAAAGCACATGGTCCAAAGAGTGGACCATAGGAGAACAGTAGCCGCGTAATTCAATGTAGCAGGGCTCAAGGTATGAACCACATGGGTAGCAACCACATGGTGGTTCACAACCATCTATACTGGGGTCTGATGCCCTCTTCTAATACCCTCTTCCATCATGTGGGCATACAAGCAAATAGAGCACTCATTCATAAACCACATACGAAGTCTATGTTGACCCAGCCACCAGTGTGGTAGATGGCATTTGAGTTGCTTCCAGGATACAGGGAGGGCACAGTCAGGACTGGGGCCACCTCTGGCAGATCAGAGCAGACCTGTGGGCCAAGGCATGTTGGGTAACGAAACCCAAATTTAAGCAGCAGCTCCTGGAATCACGGTTTCACTATGGAACCATTTTCTTCCTGAGTTAGTACCCACCACCCTTGCCCCCATTTCTGGTTTAGGAGATGTGGCTGGGTGCTGTTGTCCTGCAGTCAGTATGGAAAGACCTGGGCAGGCTGAAGAGGGCTCGGAAAATGGAAACGAGGATGAAGACATAGCAGGGCTGGGCTTTGGTGAGAAGGGCCACAGTTCATCCCAAATTCTATCTCCTTGGCAGGACAGCCCTGCCTGTCCCTTCTTGTTCTTCTACCTCAAATGTACATCTTGCTCTTCTACCTCAAATGTACATATTCTCTCTCACGAACATATACAATAGTTCGTGGATACATAGCTCCACACAGGATGGCTCAGGAGTGGTTAGCATTATGGGAGGACAACCCTGACCTGTTCAACTATAGTTCTTCAGAAGCCCCCCCCCCCATCTTCTGTGCCCCAGCCTCTCTTGTTCACTGTGCTACTTCACAGTGCTATGCATCTCTGGGCCACCAGGCTGTGTGCTCTTTGGAAAAACAGCAGGTCCCTTGCTCACTCGGTTTGTGTCCCCAGAGTTTACCAGGAGCCTGGCATATGTGTGGAATGTGAACGGCATAGGTAAGCGAGAGCTGTTCAGTCAGTGCACCTCATGCCTCAGGGAAATCTGCCTTCTTTCTAGAAAGCCTGGCGTCTGCTAGCTTTCTGGGCCTGCTGCTGTTACACAGTAGCCATGGGCTGCCTTTGAAGGCATGTTGATTCTCTCACAGCTCTGGAGACAAAGGTGTGGGCAGAACTGTGCTCCAGGGTTATCTCAGGATGATATGTCTTCCTCATTCAGCCCCTGGGGGCCACTCTGCCTTCCTCCTTCTCCTCCTCTTTCCCCATTTTTCCATGCGTCTCTTTTTGTCTCTTATAAGGCACCAGAAAAATCCACAGTGATTTCTCAAGACAGGAACATAATTCAGTCTGCAGATCATTCACTGCAGCCCAAGTGTGGGCAGGGTTAGAGGAGGCCAGACTAGCCACAGCACTCTTCACCTGCCACCTGTACTGGTCACAAGGGACTGCCGCACCCCCCTCCACCACCCTCCAGCTCCTAGGAGCCACACCTAGCCTTTCCCGAGTATTGAAGTAGAAGAACTGCCAAGCTTCTCTTGATAGATCTCTATCTGTTACAGCAACTGACTCCTGGAAGCCTCCATTTCCTCATTGGTAAGATGGCTGCTAACTGACTATGAGAGTATTGTTAGGAATCGCTGGGAGACTGCATCTGTCTAAAGCGGGCCTCCCTGGCGAAAAGCACACTAGCAAAATGGCATCTGTGTTTCCCAGCCGCCCTTCTGCTCTGCCCTGTCCTCAGCCTCCCCAGAGACAGATGTCCTAAGTGGTAGATGGTCCGTGGAGGAGCCATTTGGGGGGTCACTGTTTATGTGACCACCTTCTGGGTTTCCTCCACACACTGAAACATTGACTTCCCAGAAAGAACACTGAGAATGCAACTTTCCTCTGAAATTTCAGCTCTAATTGTTTTGGGATGAGCCCACCTGGGATGGGATCTTTTTTATTTTGTTCTTTGCTCCCACAGGGCAAAGCTTAATTTCAGTTAGACACAGGAAAGAAATGGCCGAGCAAGGAAGCGGAAGGCCCTTAGCACTCAGGAGAAACTACTCCCGGGTGAGACTTCCTCCCCAGAAGCACCTCTTCTCTCTCCTGGCTGTGGAAATTGATGGGGAGCATTTCAGAGTCAATGATGGACAGATCTGGCTTCTCACCGAGAGCAGACACACAGGCTACCTCATGGCACTGGAGGGCCTGGTAAATGCTGGGCCATTTGAGCTCAGGCGCCTTCCAGCGAGGATTTCTTCGTGCTGGCAGAAGTCTGAGGGAAGAGAATAAGTGTGAGGATTTGTTGGGTGTCAGGAGACTGACAGCTACAAGATCTCCAACTGAGCACCCCAGCATGCCTCCCAAATCCATAGCTGTGTGATCCCTTCCCCTTGGCTGTCTGTCACCAACTCTTTCCTTCTGGTCATTTCTATGTACCTTGGAAAGTCAAGTGCTCCCACCTATGACAATTCTTGTCTTGCTCCCCCCACCACACACATATGCCATTTTAATCACACTCAGCTACCCAAGCCCAGAACTTGTCCCTCCTTAGGGCTTTGCTTTTTCATATTCTTACTTCTTCCTTTTTTAATTTCTGAAAAATTGTTTTATGTGTATGGGTGTTTTGCCTGTGTGTGTCTGTGCACCATGTTTGTGCAGTGCCTGTGGGCGCCAGAAGAGGGCGTCATATCCCCGGACTAGAGTTACATACAGATGATTGAGAACTGCTGTGTGGATGCTGGGAACTGAACTTGGGTCCCCTGTAAGAGCAACAAGTGCTTTTAAGCTGTATCATCTTTCTAGTGGTCTAGCTCTTTATTTTTAATTATGGAATAAGTTATACCATTGTATAAATTGACCACCTGAACCAAATACATACTTAGTACATTCACATGCTGAACAACCACAGTCACCATTTATTTCCAGAACTTTGTTTTCTGAAACAGGGTGTGTCCCTTACAGCCTGAGCCTGGTCTCAGCCTTTTAAACTCTCTATATAACTGAGGGTGACCTTGAACTCCTGATTTTACTGTCTCCACCTCCCAAGTGCCAGGACTATATCTACATTTCACCACAGTCAGCTTCCAGACTGTTCCTCCTTACAAACTGAATCGCATACACACTAAGCACCATCCCTTCGAAGCCCCAACAGCGGCCTTTCTACCCTGACTGTAATGAGTATGAGTGTTCCTTGCGCCTTTGAGTCATGCAGTATTTGACATTTTGGACTGGCTTGTTTCATTTAACACAGTATCCGTAGGTTCATCCATGTGGTAACATCTCAAAAATCAAGTGACCACATCCTAGTCTTCCCTCTAATACATTTCTGGTATCAACATGGATTCCCTCTCCAAACACCCTTTCTCCCAACATCCCCTGTACCATGATCTCAGGAGCCACGCAATGGAAAGGATGGGACTGGAGTCTTTCCCTCTTTAGGACAGACTCCTCTCTGCTTGTGGGTGTGTTCCCTGTGCTGGATTACAGTGTAGTGCAGGAACAGAGCAGTGCCCAACAAATACTGCAAAGCAAATGTCTAACAGGCTTTCCCCATAGGCACTCAGGGATGATAAACTAAACAAAGAAACCTGGATGCTGAGGGGAGGGAGGGGTATAGAAGCCTGCTTCCTGCAACATGGTTTGTATCTGAGCTCTGCTGCCATCCTGGTCCCATGTTCTCCAGCCTGTCCTATAGTCTCTGCCAAAAGCCAGTCTATTCCCCCTTTACTCCATGCACATCCTCTTAGGCCATTTATTCCTGGTACTATCTCTTGGGAAAGGATTCCCAGTCATCTTCACATGCCTCACCTCACTCCAGGGAAGCATACATTTTCCCACCATTTTGTTTCAACTTTAAAAGGACCCCAGACAACAGACATATCAGTGAGTTGCCCGAGTGCCAACCTTGAACTATGTTCTGCAGGCTATGGATACTTGGTTCACAATCAGCTGCCACTTGCCCAAGGCATTCCCTTGTTTAGAGCAGGTGTCTTTTCTTTGTATGTTCACATAAAAGCCCAAGCTTGGTCTCAGAGGACAGCTGGAGGGAATCTAAACATCGAGGCCCAGCGTTGCCTGGCCACCTCCTAGAGGTTTAACTTCAGGTGATCAGCACAGTTTCCTAAGCCTCAGTTTCCTTTTCTGTGGACATCTCCAATATAATGAGGAATGAGCAAAGTCCTTGTTGTGGAATATCCCCTTACACTCTGTGAATATATGTCACTATGACTGGTTTAATAACAAGCTAAATGGCCAATAGCTAGGCAGGATTTTCTAGGCAGAGAAAATGCTGGGAATCAGGGTGGAGATGCCAGGAGCCGAGAGCCAGACTCAGAGAAAGCTTGGCATGGAGGAGACATCAAGGTCACAGAGCAAACAGCATGGGCTTTACAAAGTAAACTGAGCCACCTAAAAGAATGCAGATGAAAAGATATGGATTAATTTAAATTATACCAGCTAGTTAAAAGCAAGCTTAAGTGATTGGCCGAGCTTTTATAAGTAATGAGTCTCTGTTGTTTTTTGTGAGCTGGACAGAGAAGCACCTTGCCTTCTGAGCTGTGGATTAAATCCTCCCACCTGTGAAGCTCTCTGGCTTTCTACATATAGAAAGCTACTCATGGAAAACTCGATTTGACTTTACAGGGATTTTGTTGTAAAGAATCACTGCAGTAGATGCTTCTGAAAGGAAATGGTGGTCTGAGCGATTCCGTCAATACCCATCCTGCAAATGCTCACATCCCAAATGAACACTCCCATGTGCTAGACAGCAACAGTAGCCTTCTGCTTGGAGGGAGGGAGCTGTGTCTGTTTTCAAACCTGCCTATGCCTCTTGTACACTGGTTATAATTATAAATGTAACTGGACAAAGTGAAATTATATTAATGAAAAAATAATGAGAAAAAACTTCCCAGGAGAATTTAACTTCCCAGGAGAATTCTGGGAAGAAGTGGGGAGTCAGGAGAGATGCCAGCCAGCTGCTTAGGAAGCAGGATGTATAGAAAATGAGGTAACAAGTCATGAGTTATGTGGCAAAGCACAGACAAGAAATATGGGTTAATTTAAATGTAAGAGTTAAGTAGTAACAAGCCTGAGCTATTAACCAATTATTTATAATTTATATTAAGTCTCCAAGTCAGTTATTTGTGAAGCAGCTGGCAGTTATTTGGGAACAGGTGGTTGGGATAGGAAAACTTGACTTATACCATACTTTCTTGAGAGATCACCAAGTATATAAACAGGAAGTTAAAATGATATGCAGTCACATTAACTGCAACCCAAATCTATGTTGTTTTCCCAGAGGTTAGCTATTTGGCCCAGACAAACTTTGGATTTGTAGCTTCCAGACACATTCTGGCATGAAACACACGGTGGGTGAAGATTCTGTGTGACAGACCCTCTAATTCTGACAGCATCCAAGCATTGTATGATGTTTTTAGTGTCTGGGACAGAACTTGCTAGTTGTCTACCAAAAACTCTTTCTCACCCTTCACTCCTTCCTTGGTCCTCCTTTCTTGTGACCAGCTGTGGCCACATGACTAAGGACTGCCCCTTAAGATGTAACCAGAAGCAAGCAGAAACTCCTAGGATATTGGATAAAGGATGCTGATCCAGCTGGAAAGCAGATGCCCTGGATCCCCACTCCCTATGCCTCTGTGTAGGTGGAAGGCAAGGTTTCCTGTGGCTGTCTTTACTGTTAGAGAACTGTGGAGATGAAAACAAGCTGCACAGGAAGGAGCCTGAGCTCTTAAACATGGCACATGGTGAGGATGGGCCATCACGCACCCAGGCTCCAAACCTAGAGAAGCATGAGAGGACACTGAAGGGGTTGATTGCTTGGGTCTGCTGGCAACTGGGACCTTGAGAAGAACATCTCAGGGAGCTAGACAGGAGCATGCATTCACTCTGCTTCTCTAGAACCTTCCATGTTCCAGGAACCTGGAGTATATACAGGACTTTGAGGTAGCCTGGGATCTGAAACTTTGGGAGCCCTGGGGCCTTCCTCCTCACCCCATGTCCTTGGAAAGCCAGAGGACTATATAGGGCACCTGTGTGAGAGATGGCGAGGCCAGCAGCACCAGCTGCAGATCTGGCAGCAGAGGTGCATGTATGGACCTTGGTCATTTGTAGTAGCCAGATAAAACAGGAAAGGGGCAGTTAGATCACATAGATAAGCCACACAATGCACACTGCACTTGGGCAGTGACCTCAGTTATACTCACAGGTTAGGGAACTTAGGGACAAGTAACATATATAGGAAACAGAGGGGCCTATCAGCCTCAGCCCAGAAAGGCCATGGCTTCATTCTTCCCAGGGTGTCTTCTTGGCCCTGCCTGATTCTCCAGACTGACCTGCCATGGCGAAAAGCAGACCATTGGCTTTTATCTTCTGTCATCTCTGCTTCAGTCAGGAGGCCTTCTAGCGGCGGAAGGTTGGGGGTCTTTTCAGTCTGGAGGAAGAAGACAGAGATGTGACAATAGGAACCATGACCATCTGGTAATTAGGACCAAAAGCCACCTGTGGGGTATGTGGCTTTTATGTGTTAGGACAAGACTCAAGCTGGCTGAACTGGACAGATGACAAGAGAATGCCCCCTGGAGCATTAGTGCCATGTCCCAGCACCAGCTAGAATGTAGCATTTTCCTGTGAGCTTTCCTCAGCATCTGGTCAATTTACTCTGATTATGACTGGCTCTTGGCATTCTGAAAGAGGTGCTATACCAACATTCAGCATACAATAAATACATTAGGGTTTTCTTTAATAAAAATTTAGACAAGCACACAATTTTTAAGGCTAGAAAGAAACTTCTAGATCATCTAAACCCACCCTCCATTTTATAGCTCAGTAGAAGCAACTGCTGGTGATTATATGACCAATGAATCAACTTGAGAGTGGAACTACAGGTCCCCCACTCAGGAACAGCAATGAGACACCTAATTCTGCAATTTTATCCTTTGGGGGGGGATTCTTGGCCCAAATGTACTATAAGAGGGCTCAGGGTTTTGTTTTCTGTCTTTTTATTATCTGAGAAGTAACTATGTGGTATTTTGAATGAGAAATCCTCCATATGTAGTAGGATGGGCCCATAGGGCCAAGAAAATTGACTCAAAGCAGCTGCCAAGGCATGCACATAATGCACTTCCTTATGAGCCAACCTGGAGTTGGCCTGAGGGCCTAGCAACAGCTGCTGTCCAAAGTTCCTGATTGCTCAGAATCTGCCTAGCAACAAGCACTGCCCAGAGATCCTGACTGTTGGAAATCTGCCTAGCAACAGATGCTGTCAGATCTCCTGATCATGCCCAGCCAATGGGGGATGGCCATGCAATATCACCAGATCATGACACAGCCTGGGTGCTGGGAGGAGGGTATATAAGGTTCTTTCCATTGTTGAATAAAGGAGTTAGTCATCCTTTCCAACTAACTCCTGAGGTCTGTGTCATTGACTCCACACCTCGCCTCCTCCTCCGAACACCCATAGTCTTGGGGTATTTGAATATTTGGTCCCTGTCTTAGTTATAATTTCTATGGCTGCAATAAACACCATGACCAAAAAGCAAGTTGAAGAGGAAAGAGTTTTTTGGCTTATACTTCCATGTTCATCATCAAAGAAAGTCAAGGCAGGAACTCAAACAGGCTGGAACCTGGAGGCAGGAGCTGATGCAGAGGCCATGGGGGTGCTGCTTACTGCCTTGCTTCCCATAGCTTGCTCAGCCTGCTCTCTTGTAGAACCCAGGACCAGCCCAAGGACAGAACCACTTGCAGTGGACTGAGCCCTCCCCAATCAATCACTAATTAAAAAAAATCTCCTACAGCTGAATCTTAGAGAGGCATTTTCTCAACTGAGGGTCCATATTTTCAGATGATTCTAGCTTGTGTCAAGTTCAAGCTGATAGACAACTAGCCAGGACAGTCCAGCACTGGTGTGCTGTTTGAGAGGCTTAGGGGCTGCAGCCTTGTTGAGGGAAGTGTGTCACTGGAGGTGGGGTTTGAGTGGTTGAAGCCTGGTTCCAGTTCTTGTGTTTTCTCTTGGCTTGGGCTTGCAGAGGCTTTCCTGCCCCATCTCCATGCTCAATCGTGGTGTCGGTCTCTGGGATGTGAGTGCCAGGCTTCTGCTGCAGCGGTCATGACCTTGCTGCCATGTCTCCCTGGCATGATGGACTCCTGTCCCCCTGCAACCATAAGCCAAAACAAACCTCCTTCTACAAGATGCCTTGGTCATGTGTCTTTATCACAGCGATAGGAAAAAAAAAAAAAAAAACAAAAACAAAAAACTGATAGAAACTTTTGACTTGTTTTCAAAGTGCCTACTGTAGTCAGACTGGTCAGAATGATAGTTTCTTATACAAGATCAGAATCACTCAGGAAGACTTTGTGTTCACCCTGGGAAAGCAAGCACCACCATGAATCACTTTGTTATCCTGAGCTTGCTTCTGTCCCTCGCCTCCTCCACCCCTCCTCCTGCCTCCACCTTTCTCTTCTTCTTTGTCTCCTCTTCCTCCCCCCTCCTCCTTCAGGCCCCCCCTCCCCGATCCCCATCCCTGCCCTTGAACCTGAAGTTTCGAGAACTGGCTGGGGCTTTGCCTTTTTTTTTTTTTTTTTTTTTTTTTTTTTTTTTTTTTTTTTTTTTTCTTTCTTTTCTCCTTTCTCTCTTCCAACCTCTGCCTGAGATTTTGTTTTCTCAATTGCGGGCCTATCAGAATTAATGAACACATTAGCAACATTAGCATTCTCCATATTGAATGCTAGCTAAAAGGACTGTTTCTAAATCTGCCAACAGTGTGAGCTCCATTCAGAGTCTCTCCAGGCTGCTGGGGAGATATCACTTGAGAACAACATTGGCACGGTGCTTCAGGTGAAGCAGAGGCTGTTCCTTGTGTGCTGGCCTGAATTCTCTGATTCTATTTTGAACACCTCTGGGGCTCTAAACTGCAGACGCCGGCTGAGGGATCTGTATTCTGTGAGGCTGCCAAGGAAAATCCAAAGACATGATTCTGTTGGCAGAGCAGGTGTCCTGCTTTGAGTCATGGCATAGCTGGCAAGCAATAGCTCATGAAATGACCTTCCTTTCAATTTATTAAAGGGCAGGCATTTCTTGGAAAGTCATATATTTTATGGGAGCTCTAAATCAAGGCTGCGTGGACCAGGGCCCTCTCCACATCTCTTGCCCTGACGTTAACACTCACTGAGTTGAGCACAGAGCTGATCACGGCTTCCCCTCGGTTATTAGGAGGCCTTGCTAGTAAATGAAACTCAGCATAAAATACAGGCTGGATGTTCAGGGCTGCCCTTCTCAGATGTGACACTAGGGTTGAGCATGCTGCTGTGTCCCCTGTGTTCTAAGGCCAGGGACACCTGCCTTCCTATAGGCAAACGGAGAAAGGGCTGGCAGACAGGTAAATGTCATCTCATCCCGGTCCATATCAGTGCCATTGCCCAGGATGGAGGAGGCACAGTCTCGTTGCCTTGGTTAATCTGGTCATGCTTTGATTCTCTTAGCCTATGTGTGCACCCGCTGGCCGATCAGCAGAGAACCAGCAAAGAGATACTCATGGTTGGCTCAGGCACCAACCTCAGACAGGACCTTCTCCTCCATCACACTACCCTGCTCCTGCAGTCCTCCTGAGCACCCAGCAGGAACATCTGCTTCCAGTACTAGGTGGGTGGGCATGCTCTGAGGGTCTGTCAGAATCTCAAAGGGGACTCTTGGGTGACTCCAGGAGGCAGGGGTGAAAACATCCCAGGGTTGAGTCTGCCCAAAGGTCCCTGGAGGAATAAAGATAAACGAATAAATACCATGCAAATGACAATGGGTGAGCTGTTCTCTAACAAGGGCGGAGCTTACGGCTGATTTGCTTAGATCTCCTTAAGAGTGGCTAGGCCACCTTAGTCCAGCTAAGCTATGCCCTGGTAGCTTCATAGGAAACAAATATAAGACAGCTAACCCTGGGAAGAATCCTAGGAAGCCCCTACAATGTAGGTGTACAGGCTACTTGATATATGTACTAAGAACTTGAAAGATAAATTCACTCAGTCACAAACCTATTTCAAGAATACAAGCCATGGATCAAGACACTATACCCAGACAGGCCAGAGTCTCTCTAAGCAGTGGATTAGGCTATTCTTGGCACCCTGGTCAGTATATGACAGGCTTTCACCTGCCATACAGCTGAATGCTCTAGCCTAGATGTGATCCTTATGATAAAACAGTTCCTTCCCAAAGTGACTTTCAGCCTGCTGAGTTCAATGGTTCAAAGGTCTTTGGTTTTTATTTTTCTAATTTTGGAGACAGGAAGCTGATGTTATTGATATAAACCAAATCATATCACCCAAAAATGTATATGTTGAAGCCCTAACCCACAAGGTGACTGTATTTGGAGACAGGGTCCCTGGTGAGGTAATTAACTTCAAATAAAGTCATAAAACCCAATAACATTAGTGTTCTTGTTGTAAGAGACAATGCAGAACTGTCTAGATCATGTGTAGATCAAGACGACAGTACTTTGAGACCCAAGAAAATTCCTCATCAGAACCTGGCCACGGGGAGACCACTATCCTGGACTTCCAAGGTCCAGAATTGAGAAGAAATAATGAGATACTATGATACCCTGTTTATGGCAGCCTGAACATGGTAGCATCTGCTAGCACAGAGGCCCTGTGACTTGGTGGAGCCTTGGCACGGTTGGCCCTGAACCTCACCTATGTACGCGCCATCTCTGCTCCAGAGGCGCACTGTGCAGTCCATTGAGGAGGACAGTAAGATGGTATCCCCCTCTGTCAGCTCCAGACTAGCAAGATAAAAGGAGAGAAGAGGTTTGGCAAGGCTGTGCAAAGGAGGGACACTGGATCCGGTAGGATGGACTAGAGAAGCCGGATTCACTTTTCAAAGCCATTCCTTGCCCCTCCTCTCAAAGCAGGCACTCCAGAATCCCGAGCCCAGACCCCAAGACAAGTGGGATGCATGGGACATTGCCCGGGATCAGGTGTGTGGAAGAGCAAGCAGGAAAAAAGAATCATCTAGGGGCCGGAGAGGTGGCTCAGAGGTTAAGAGCACCGACTGCTCTTCTAGAGGTCCTGAGTTCAATTCCCAGCACATGGTGGCTCACAACCATCTATAATGAGGTCTGGTACCCTCTTCTGTATATTGTAAACATAATAAGTAAATAAATCTTTAAAAAAAAAGAGAGGGGCTGGAGAGATGGCTCAGCGGTTAAGAGCACCGTCTGCTCTTCCAGAGGACCCGGGTTCGATTCCCAGCACCCACATGGCAGCTAACAACTGTCTGTAGTTCCAGTTCCAGGCAAACACCAAGGCAAATAAATAAATAAATAAATAAATAATAAAATTTAAAAAAATAATTAAAAAAAAGAGAATCATCTAGCAAATTTTGTCTCTCTCTCGGCACTGACTCCTTTTAAGCCTCATATAAATCCAAACCTACTAAGCTCACATAGACTTGCAGTAGAATACCAAGTCAATAGAGGGAGAACTATACACACACAAGAAAAACTCCGGCTCTCTTCCTTTGACCCCATGTGGACCACATTCACCCTGTTTCATCAGAAGCAGGATGGAAATCCAGTTTTCCTCTGATGAGCTCACGGGGGATTTTGATAGGAGGAATTTGATCAAAACCTGGCCAGTTACTTCCCTTCCTTTATAGATTACTAAATCCTGCAAAGGGATGGTACTCACGATGTCACCGTGCTGGCATGAGCCCTCCAGGATGTCACTGCTAAGTAAAAACAAGGAAGACATCTGAGTGGGATCCTGCAGGAAGGAGTCTAGTGCAGATGTGTCCCCAGTTGGAAGTGGCACTGATGTGCTGTTGGTGGGTCTTTCTGCTTCAATCCCCTAAGTGAGCATCAAGCACCTACTACGTGCAGTTATGGCCCCTTCCCCTTACCAGCTCTGAAAGTATATGAAATAGGATCAGCATAACATACGCATAATGATTTTCCTCAGTGATTTTTATTTCCTGTGTCCATGATGTGCTTGCATATCTGCAAGTGTGTAGGTATAGGTGTGTGTGTGTGTGTTTGTGCACACACATGTATACAGATGTGAAAACCCCAGGTTGATGTTGGGTATGTTGTTCCAATGCTCTTGACTTTATTTACGAAGGTGGGTGGGCTTCATTGCTAAGTCTAAGCTAGCTCTAGCCAGCTTGTCCTGAGGGTTCTCAGTCTCCGACTCCTGAGTGCTAGAATTACAGGTGAGGCCATGATGCCCACCATCCTCTCTTAGCAAAGAGGGGATGTGTGGATGTGTATACAAGGTTTATTAGTGAGTGTTGGAAATACAAACTATGGTCCTCCCATGTAAGCACTCTCTCTCTGATAAATAATGTGTTGTTGCATAATCTTACAAGTAAGTCTCTGTGCACACTTGCCATTTCCTTCTCCAAGTCTCCAGAAGAAGAACTTCCGTTTGCGGCACTAGAAACAGGCTGCCAGCAGGCCCTCAGTAGCTATCTATCTGATGCTCCCTTTCCTGCATCCTTGCTGACATCAAATGTTTTCAAGGAACTGTTTTCTGTAGGAGCTTTAAAAGTAATTCCTCCCCACTGTGACACAATAAATTTCCCACAAGACCCATCACACTAAAACCAAAGCGATCTTATCTAAGATTTAACATGAAGAAATTCACTGCATACTGTTGGGAGCCTGTAGCTCTGGTCCCTGGAGGCCGTACTCCTGGATGTCATAGACATGAACAAAGCCTTGCTGGTCAGCCAGGTAGGTGAGGGTGTCTCCTGCTGTCACCACAATGCTGCTCACCTGGGCTTTCCCTCTAGACTGAGACACATCAAAGGCAAAAACAATCAAAAAGGTGAAATGTCAGGAAGATGTCAACGCGAAGATTTGGAACCTGCCTGACAATTCCAGTCTATAGGCTAGTGTCAAGGAACATGCAAGCAATAACAACAAAACAAAACAAAACATAGCCAGAAAGTTATTCAGCTGTTCCCGGCAACTTACCGGAGTGAAGTTTGCAACAAGGCCAGCCCCACTGAAGAGCTTCCAGAAAGTCACAGAACCTAAGGAGGAGGGAAGCAGTACGGGTTGGGCTACCCATCCAAGCAAGGGTTCTGAGCCTGTACTGGGCAGACCCTGTTGTTGTGGAGTATTTGTTTAACTAGGCAATGATTACATTTGTTCATGCTGCATTTGTTAACTATGTAAAGATGTGTTGCATTTGCGTTAATTAAATAAAATCAACCTGGGCTCAGGGAGGCGGGGTTAGTGACTGGTTGACAGGAAGTAGCGAGGCGGAGCTTAGCTTGTTTTTTTGTTTGTTTGTTTGGTTTTAGTTGGGGCGATGTGGGAGGGGACGAAGAAAGCCGGATGCTATTCTAACTCGCTGAGCTGGCAGGTTTTCACCCTGGCCTTTGAATTTCGAATTTTATTAAAACGACTTAGTTAGACCTATCTTTAGCGGCAGCAACAGAGCCATTGTCTGGGGAAACAGTCCCCCCCCCCCAGGCCTTATTGCCCTCCCCCACCCCTGCTGTTATTAATGAAGTAAAGCAGCACCCGGCGGGCTCACACCTGGGGCAAATATCTCTTCCTTATTTGGTTTATTTTCTCCAGTTTGAACTGTAAGACCATACTGGGTTTTGATATTGATGACTCGGTGGGTTCTTCTCCACTAATCAGAGTGGCCTTCTGGACAGAGGAAGGTTCCATCCTCGGCTGTCATGTGCCATGGTGGGAATTAATGTCTCCCAGTTGGGTGTGGGTATGTGCACTATTTTAATTAAATAATTGTCAGAAGATGCCTGGTCTAGTGACCTCAATTCTTGCCTGTGGTTTACTTGTGGGTTCAGGTAGCCAGGCTTTGTGAAGTGGGGGAGCCCATGCAGACCATCTCCTCTCGGGGTAGCTGCAGAAACTCTCTTAGGAGACAGAGCTGTGCTCCCACCAAGTAAAGCAGAAGGGATGAGGGTGCTCAGGTAGGAGTGCGGACAGCTGAGCATCCCCTGCCCCCGCCGCCATCCCACAACAGCACCTGATGTTACAAACACTGAAGACCAGCTGTAAGAGGCTGTGACAAGGAGGCAGAGGTGGGGTGGCCTCTTGATAGTGACAAAAATCCAAGCATCCTGGGACCAGATATGTACAGCCTAGCCTTTCCCCGCTGCCAGGACAGCGTGCACTGCCTTAACTTGTAATTTTACTGAAGGTCCTAGAGCATCTGGACAAACTTGTACAGCTGAAGCTTGAAGAAGCTCCCATTGGGTTAGTGTCAGCCAGCTGATGGCCCCTACTGAGTCCCCACAACTTCCTGTCAGCTCTTCACTGTGTGACCCTTTGGCCTTTCTCCTTGCTCACCAGCTTCCTTTGCCTCGGTGTGCTTTTCTGTTTAGTTCCATTTAGCCTGATTTAATGGCGTCAGTATGGGCCTCACACTCTCCTTGGGTTGCCTGAGGTCAGTTACCCTTGCAGATGGCCTGGGTCCCAGCAGGCAGAAGGAACAAGGCATGGAGACTTGATGTGAAGGAAGATGGGCGGGGGACCCGGTCACGTGACTGTCCTCCTGTGGGGTCGGCTGCGTGCGGTTGATGTGGGCTGGGGTGCATCAGCCATGAGGTAGCAGAGGAAGCCTGAGGTGGGCCTAAGTCACCCAAGCTGGACCAGGAATGGCCTTATCTTAGAAGTGAGATCTCACCTCCGGGCCCATTGCTGATGAGGGAAGCAGCTGCTGAATCCAACTTTGTGGCCCGAGTCTTTAGGAAGGTGAGTCGGGAAACACTTTTGTCTGGGTATGGAAATAAAAGCAGCTTTGTCTTTGGCGTGTTTTCACAATCTCCCTGCCTTACCACTCATGCCCCTCCATCACAGCTCCCCCACCCAGTGTGTGTCTGAGTGCAAGTGTGTCGCTTCCTCCCTCCCGCCTTCCCTCCCCCATCTCTGTCCCGCTCTGAATGTTTTTCACTCAGCTCACTTGCTCACTCTTGCTCTCTTTCTCTGACACACATATTCAGCTCTCTTACACATAGCTACCCTGGCATCATTTGGAAAGCAAACAGAGAAAGGTGGCCTCTGGCTAAAAACCCAGCCAGGGACAGAAGGATAATGGCTCCAGCAGCCTGTGGGCACTCCAACACTCTCTCTCCCAACTGCAGGACTTCTGGAGAAAGAGTATGGGAATGTGGCATGAGCTAGGAGCACTGGCTGAGAGATCTAAGAAACCGAGCACCCTGGGGTCAGGGTGGGCATTAGCCTAGGATGCTCAGGCGCCACCCTCCACTCTCCTGGCTGAACAATCTTGGGGACACCTGTATTTACGCGTAGACCTTCACCCACACCACACGGTGGGGTGGTCAGCTTCTGTTAGAAGAGTACATTCACTGGGAAGATTTGTTCCCAACCTGAAGATCCCCACCCCTTCCTGCTTATTTTTCTGCTTACATCTAAGCAAATCTAACCTATGCTGGGACATGCAGTGGCAGAGGCCCGGAACTAACAAAAACTCCAAAAGAGTTTTTGCTGGTGCTGCAGGAGGGGGTCAAAGCTAGGGAGGGTGTCTCTGTGGGTTGTGTTGGCTTTGACTGTTGGAAGATGCCCTAGGCAGAGAAGACACTGGAGGAGACAGGCATCAGTGGACTCTACCAATTCCAGGTCTACATCCCACAGCTCCCTCATCTGCCAGGGTCTGGGGCTCATTCTCTCGAGTCTTCTGGTATCCTGTAGTATGTGAAACTCCAATATTTGCCATTGAATAAAAATCTTATGAATCTACCAAGTCCCTGCCTCCAAGAGACACCAAGAATATTGTGGAAAGGGAGCCTGGGCAAAGCTAGGGTTGGGGCTCCAGAGAGGAAATGGGGAACTACATATAAATAAAGCACTGTTAGGCACTGAATGTTTGCAGCCCCCAATATTCAATAAAAGGGTATTAGGAAGTGATTCCTTGGGAGAGCGTGATGATCTTCTCACATCCCACCCAGAGACGGCAGTAGAAGTATGTCAGGAATGCCAGCTTCTTTCTTACCAATGTGAAGTCTGGGAATGTGTTTTACCTCCCAGGACCTCAGCTTGTCCATCTGTTACATGGAGATAACCTTCTCCTTCACAAGGTAGACCACATGAATCCCTTACATGACCTTGCTGAAGGGATATGACCCCAAAGTGCCTTTCTCAAAGTTGCTCAACCCATGGCAACTGCTAATGATAATTACGGGTTAACTCTCACGTGTCAGGCTCCCCGCTGATGAAGCAGGTAGCCAGGGCTTGTCTCTCAGTCACTGTGAACAGCAGATACAATAAGCTTGTGGGAAACTGCCTGGTGATAGAGCTAACCAATGAGGACTGGTTGCTTCCCTACATAAAACTCCTTCATCTTGGATGAGATTACTTTCCTAAACTTAGGCCTGGTTGGAATCCCCGGGTCCCTTTCACATCAAATTCTTCTTGAAGTGGAAGAGGAGTTAACAATCCCCATTATTTATAAGAATGCAGTGAGTTTGCCAAATAATGACTTCATCTGGTCCAGCTTTGCCCTGATACCATTTCGAGCCCAGTCCCTGAGGGGAATGGTAGTTTTCCATCCAAGATGGCATCCTCTTCACCAGTCCTAGGTGAATAGACCAATGAACTTTGGTGTAACTGTTAGAAGCCACCAGACTGCTCCTTCATGGAAGGGTATGCCACTGTGTGTGTGTGTGTGTGTGTGTGTGTGTGTGTGTGAGAGAGAGAGAGAGAGAGAGAGAGAGAGAGAGATATTGTGTATGAGTGTGTATGTGTGAGAGTGCTATGAGTGTGTGTGACCAAGTATTCTGAGAGTGTGCGAGAGAGAGTGTGTTTAAGAGTGGGTGTGTGTGAGGAAGAGTATATGAAAATTTTGCCTTGTGGAAGTGTTGCTGTGTCAATGGCTGGATTTACATTTCTGTAGCAGAAGGGATTCTCAGAGACTACTACCAGTTTACAGTCTTCACGGTAACCTGGAGCAATATTATTACTGTGAACAGGTTTTTGTACCAGAATTGCTTCCCGAACTGCCAATATCACATCCTTGGCTAGTGATTTTAACTTCTGGAATGCAATGAATGCTGTCTCTCTCCTCCCAGAAGATTTAAAAAAAAAAAAAAATAGATGTTCTCATTTTTTTTTTTTTTTTTTTTTTGGCTTTGGCTGTCTTGGAACTCTCTCTGAAGACCTCTGACCTTGAACTCACAGAGATCCACCTGCCTCTGGTTCCTGAGTTCTGGGATTAAAGATTTATTTATTTATTATACATTATACAGAAGAGGGTACTAGATGTCATCATAGATGATTGTGAGCCACCATGTGGTTGCTGGGAATTGAACTCAGGACCTCTGGAAGAACAGTCAGTGTGCTCAACCTCTGAGCCATCTCTCCAGCCCGAGTTCTGGAATTAAAGTCATGCACCACTACTGCCCAGCTGAGAATCATCTTAAAAAAAAAAAAAAAAAAAAAAAGTGGAGAAATGGGGGTTAGGCTGCCTATAAGAATTCCCTTATGATGTTTAGGTTGCCAGAGGCTTTAGGGTGTCCATGTGGTACTCAAGATGACCATATGACTTTACTGTCAATTAAAAAATATACATATTTATTTTTATTTTATGTGAGTTGGTGTTTTGCCTGCATGTATAATTGTGTAAGGGTGTCAGGTCTTGGAACTACAGACAGTTGTTAGCTGCCATGTGGATGCTGGGAATTGAACTCAGGTCCTCCGGAAGAACAGTCAGTGCTCTTAACTGCTGAGCCATCTCTCCAGCCCCTATCATCATTTTTTTCAACTCTCTGTGTACTCACAACTTGTCTCTGCATTTGGACCACTAGCCCCCTGTAGACCCTACATCTCTGACTTCACATCACTTCTCTGAGTGTTATGCCCCTGGGAGCAGCTCAGATGTATTTTCTGACTGAACGACTCAGATTTTATTTTTTAATTGCTACTGAGTTATCAAATGCTTCAAGCAGGGATCTAATATTCGCTCATGGCTCTCTGAGGATTTGTGGGTTGGACCTTAGGAAATGAAAGACATTCCTAATTCTATGCCCCAATAACCAGCTTCCTGTATCTCCTCCTCTCCTGTGGCTCTAGCACATAACTGCTGCTTGGCAAGGACCCGCCTGAGCTGTTAGATGGAGAGGGTTGGGGAGGAAGCCCGTTTGAGTAAGGGTATAGCTAGTTTCCCAGCCCTGCACACCCAGAAGTAAAGCTGCTAGACACCTCAACTTGAGTTAGTTCACCATGCATGATTAAGAGCTTCAGGACTCCGGAGAGGGCTGTAATTGGGCTCAGTCCCCAACACTCAGTGCTGGACCAAGCATATGGCAGGTGTTCCTCATCATTGCTTTGATGACTACAGAAATGAATGAAGCCATAATTGTTAGCAGACAGAGAGGGTCCTGAAGAAATGGAACCAGTCTAGCCAGGTGGTGATGGTGCATGCATTTAACCCCAGCTCTTGGGAGGCAGAGGCAGACGTATCTCTGAGTCTGAGGCCAGCCTGGTCTAGAGAGTGAGTTCAGGACATCCAGGGCTATACAGAGAAACTCTATCTCAACTCCCAACCCTTGAAGAAAGAAAGAAAGGAAAAAGAAAAAAAGAAAAAAGAAAGAAGGAAATGGAGCTAGGCAAATGAATCCAGTGAGGGTGTGTGTGTGTAGTTTTGCAATTGAATAAAACAATAATGTCGGATTGAGGTAGGAGATTTGTGGGTCTTGGGTCACCAGAGGAGGTTCAGGAAGAGGATAACATGGAAGCCTGAAACCTGGCAGTTGGATGAGATGTTGAGAGGATGGTGTCTGGGATGGATCTGGGGAGTAGGCCTGCTAGCTGGGTGGAAGGAGCATGTGTCAGGTAGATGGAAATAGAAGAGAAAGAAGGGCAGCAGCAAAGCTGGTGGCTCCATCGGAACATCCTTCCAGTCAGAGCAGATAACGAAGACCTCAAAGAGACTAGGGGATAGACTTTGATGGACAGGCATCCAGAGATGTGGGCTGGGCTTTTGAACTGAAGCTTTCTCCTAGTTTTGAGAGGGAAACATGATACAGTCCGTCCCCCCACCCCCGTCCCCCCACCCGCCAGCAAGCAGTGAGTGGCCCAATTCTGGAGACTCCTTCAGCTTGCCAAGTTCAAGCTGATGGGGCAGTCCGTGCAGAGGCTATGGGCCCTGCTCCTTACCGACCTTCTCTATGGTCCTGGCTATCCACAGGGCTAGGAGAGTTCAGCTTGCAGTACACGTGGCCCGAGATGACATTCCAAACTATTATCTCTCCGTCATAACTGGAGGTGGCCAGAAGAAAAGGTGGACACTGGGCCACACAGAGGATGTCCTCCTTGTGTCCATGACTCTAAGAAAGAAAGAGACAGTTGAGAAAGCAGATCCTAAGTCACATATGGCAACTGTGGAGATAATTTGATCCCTAAAATCAGAGGCAGAGGATTCTCTGGGACTTCTACCTCTGCATGTGAGAATCTCTGCATGCTAATCACCTAACCCTAACCATGTTGCTGTGTTTCCTGCTTGACCATCACCTCTAGGTCCCCACTTCCTATGGGAAGCAGTATGTCAATACCCTGTCATTCTGCCAGCAAGCGGGTTGTTGACAAGGTACCCTATCTCAGGCTGCAGGGGAACAAAAGAACCCAAGCCATAGGCTAAGGACATTTGTGTTCCCACCAGCCAGAAACCCACATGCTGGAGGAGAGTGGACCCCAGGGCTCCCACCTGCTCTCCACTGAGGTATAATTGGCAACAGGAATTGAAGCTATGTGCTTCTCTCAAAAGGAAATGCTTGGCACAGGTGCCTCTGCTGAAGGTGAGAACCAGAAACCTGTGTGGAAACCAGTGCTGTGGAGTTCAAGGACCTTGGACATTAGCATAGCACATTTCTCACTGTGAGCATTTCCTATGTAATGGCAATTGGTGTTGCGCAGGTGCATTAAAATATCCTTCTACCCTTGTCCTCATGTCCTTGCCACAGGCTGTCCCTTGAGGACTTGGCTTGGTCACCTAAGAGTCTCTGTCTACTTGAACACAGATTATAATGTCCTGGGAAAAAGAAGACTGGTGGCTACCTTCTTCCCATGATCCTCTACTGCCAGATTCTCACTCCTACCCCACTATTCCATGTGTGTTGAGCACTTGGCCTTTCCATGTCTTACCTACCCCAGCCATACAGGAAATGCCAACCAAACGGAAAACAACATTTTCTTTTCTATTCATGGGCTGCACGTTTGTGTCCTACACCCAAATGTACATGTCAAAATCCCAACCCAAGGTAATTGTATTTAGAGAGGTTACTGGTGTCAGACGAACTCATAAGGATGTGGTCCCCATGTTGGGATTAGTGTCCATATAAAAGGAAGAGGCTCACAGCTCATGCTCTCTCTGTTGTGTGAGGATGTAGCAGAGAGATGCTGGCAGCTATTTAACCATAAGCCAGAAAGGGAGCCTCACCAGAACCTGACCATGCTGGCACCCTGATCTCAGGATCAGAACCTAGGGAAATAGATTCCTGTTGGCTTTGTAGCATGCACATTCTGTTAAGGAAGTGCATTAACAGATCTTCCCTCCCACTTCATACCAGCCAGTCAGATGCTCTACAGTCCTTCTAGACAATACACGTCTGTGCTTCCACATCGTGCCCAAGCATCTCCTCTTGGTCCTCATGAAGATTATCTTTCCCTTGTTGCGGGGGAGACCCTAGTGATATTTCAGTCTTTAAGATACTAAAGCTTGTAGCTCTTGAACCATGATGTTTATTACTTACCATCATCTCATCTGTTAAGTTTCCATGTTTCCTATCTCCTCCATTGCTCACTTGTTTGGGAGCATCTCAAGAATCATATTTGTTTCTTCTATGCCTGCCTCCTAAGTGCATGAGTATGCCAGTATGCATGACGGAGGACTAAATGTATATGTACTTCACTGGCCCAAGTGTGATAGCCAAAGGCCATGGCTCCCCTGGGGACCTTGCATATAACTTTATAACTTCCCTCCATGTTCACTAACTGCAAACTCTGCCAAGATAAGGCTGTGTCAGAGCTTGCTCACCATTGCAACTCCCACAAACAACACTTGGTCCACAAGAGGCACTCGGTGGATGCTGAATGAATGAAAGCATAGTCACTGAGCAATAATTAAAAACTGGGCCCTAGATAAGGTCTTTCTGACCACAGAGGAGGACAAATGGAGAATGACTTAGTTATATGGGTATATTGGTTACTTTTTATGTCAATTTGACACAAGCCAGAGTCATCAGCAACTGAAAAAAAAAATGCCTCTGTAAGATCCAGCTGCAGGCAAGACTGTGGGACATTTTGTCAATTAGTGATTGATTAGGGAGGGCCCAGTCCATTGCAAGGTGGAACCACCTCTGGGTTGCTGGTCCTGGGTTCTGTAAGAGAGCAGGCTGAGCAAGCCATGAGGAGCAAGCCAGTGAGCAACATTCCTCCATGGTCTCTGCATCAGCTTCTGCCTCCAGGTTCCTGCCCTGGTTGAGTTCCTGTCCTGACTTCCTTCAGTGATGGACAGTGTCGTGGAAGTGTAAGCCAAATAAACCCTCTTCTCTCCAAGTTTCTTTGGTTGAAGTATTTCACCACAGCAATAGTGACCCTAACTAAGACAATGGAGTTTGTATTCTAATGGCATATACCCTCTGGAATAGTTGTAGGGCACATAAGATAGGTGGAGCAGTGGCAGACACTTTGGAGGTGTGGCCTGTTTTCTGTATGTTTGTCTTATTGCCTTGGCACCCAAACAGTTTTGAAAAAAGTCATTCATCCCTGGGAAGCTGTGGAGATCTGGGAACATTCTGATCCCTAGCAAGCTGTTCCCCAGCTCTGGGCCTCTAACCAGCCCCAGAGGATCAGGAATGTCATCATACCATGAATACAATTTGGCTCACCGACAAGAAGCAGGAAATGAATGCTTCTTTGGCAAAACTCCACTCTCCCCACCTTGAGCTTTCTGAACATGGAGACTCCCTGCTAGCCTCATGGAGAGCAACTTGGAACCTTGCCCTCTGACCTCACACCACAACTTGAACATTGGGGTCATCACCTTTCCTTCCCAGAGAGGAGGTAGCTGCCTGAACCTCACTGCACCTTGTTCTATGAAGGTGGGATTCTTACCATACATGGCAGAGGCTTCTGGGAAACTGAGCATGTGTGGCAAGCTTAGGAAATGCAGGGTTGCCCTTTGAGTGAAGAAGATCTTCACTGTGTGTATTAAGGGTCAGACAGTGGACTGTGGCTCACCAGGTCATCCCGCCAGCGAGGTTGAGGCCTCCAGAAATGATGAAAATCACGAGGTATGTCCTGTATCCAAAGCCAAACAGGACACATTGTACAAACCTTAGAATGAGCTGCCAGCATACTCACAACTCCAGAGAGAAGGTGTCGGCACATTTCATAACCCTGATTCTCACCCCACCGCTGATGCAGATTTTTGAAATGTCAAAGCAAATTCCCCAAGTGCCAGTGGGAAGAAAAAGCAATCCACTCCTGACATCTGGGTGATTGCATTTCAGCAAATCATATGTCAACTGACAAGCTCTTCTCCGATCCACTGCATAACTTTGCCTTCTTAATAAGACCCAGAGCCGTTTCATGGGCTAAAGCCAAAGCCATCAGCCTCTAAAGCTGTAATACCCAAGGACAAATTCAATGCTGAAACTTCCCAGGTATTCATCTCTCAAATCACTCTCAGGATGCAAGGCTTAGGCTGAGAAGTATGGCTAACTTTCAAATGAATAAAGAGACTGGACAGCGGTTTAAATGCATTTGGAAATCCAGGACCGCCTAGCATAGCAAGCCGGGTAATAAAATGTCACAGGTAGATTTAAAACTTAGTTTGGGGCAGTACTTTAAACTTCAGTCTCTTAAGCCCCTCCATAAAGAGGGATTTCATGTCTGTAGAGATGCCTATGGGGGGGGGGGGCTTTCACTTTCTTTTCCTGCCTAGAGAGATGCAAGGATGCTTCAAAGATGGCCTGTCTTTGTAAGCAGGCTGGGAAAGCCCCTAGGGGGAGGAGGAGGAGCTGAGTAGGAGATGTAGGTGGGAAAGCAGGAGAAAGTGTGAGTCATCAGTAGAACTCAAGACTTGCAAGGCATATCCAGGCTTTCAGGAACCCAGAGATCCCAAAGACAGCTCTCCTAGCTGGTTCAGCCTCTCAAGGAGAACATTGGGAAGATATTGCAGGGGGAGGGATCTTCCAAAAGAAACGGAGGGAGAAAAGAATAAGGAGAAATAAAGAGGAAATCCTGTGTATGTCACTTGCCTTATACCAGATAGCAAAAGCAAGCTCCAATCTACTCTTAAAGGAGAGGCAGGGCGCTGTAAGATGGTCCAGAGGTTAAGAACGTTAAAAGCACTCACTGGCTGCTCTTTCACAGGACCTGAGTTCAGTACTCAGCACTCAGGCAACTCTCAACTGTTCAATTCCAACTCTGGAGAAGCCAACGCCTCTGTGGACACTTGCACTCATATCATATACGCACATACAGCCACACCCACACATAATTAAAAATAATTTAAAAAAACATTAAAAATGGGAGGGGAGGGAGGAGTGAGACGGGACAGGAGTGGGGGAGGGGGGGGAAGTGGGGAGGGAGGAGGAAGATAGACCAGCCAGAGAGGAGGGCTTTTGAAATGTCTTCACTTGTTATATTTCACTTACAAAATATACATTCATTCTTCTGTCCCATCCAACAGCTATGATACACCTAAGACAACAAAATGTTACATTTGGACACTTGAATTTCCATTTGTTTACTTTTATATGGAATTAACTTTGTGGTTGAACTCTGCCCTATCCACAGGATAAATGAAAAGCTATAAGCTTTCCCAATGCTTATGGAGAACAATAGGAAATGTAATTTGATAAATGAGGATCAGTTGTTAAAGCATCAGGACCCAGAAACAGGCCATCCCATCATTTCCGAGGTCTACAGATCCTTTGTGAGCTGCTGCCTTCCTGGGAATGACTTGATCTTTAGAGCCTGTCTGAACCCCCCACCCCAAGCAAGGCTATTCAGAGAAATGGCCCAAGGATTGCTTCACTCTCTTAATGTCAGGAAAGAATTACTGTGTTTTCATTCTTAGATTTATGGTGGTTGAAATTATTTGCTCCACTCTCTGATTTGTTACTTTGAATTTTAAAAAAAACTTATTACTACTATTATTATTTTATCTTTTGAATATGGGGTGTTATGCTTGCATCTATATATATATATATATACACCATGTGTATCTCTTGTGCCAGTGGAGCCCAGAACTGGGTCCTGTACAAGAACAGTCAGTGCTCTTAACTTCTGAGCCCCTGGGCTCACAAAGTGACCATCACACAATGATCATCACACAATGACTATCATATATTGTCACACAGTGACTATCACACAATGACTATCATACAGTGACATCACACACTATCACACAGTGGCCATCACACAGTGGCCATCACACAGTGACCATCACACAATGACTATCATACAGTGACATCACACACTGACTATCAGATAGTGGCCATCACACAATGACCACTACATAGTGGCTATCACACAGAGACTATCACACAGTGACTATCATACAGTGACATCACACACTGACTATCAGATAGTGGCCATCACACAGTGACTGTCACACGGTGGCTATTACATAGAGACCATCACACACTGACCATATTCTGTGGTCATCACAGTTAAGAGTACTGACTATTCTTACAGATGACCCATATCAGGTGGATCCCAACTGCCTGTAACTCCAGTTCCAGGGCATTTATCTTATGCCCTCAGACTTCCACAGGTATCTGCACACATGAGGTACATATAAACTCATGCAGGCACACATACATATGCATAATAAATAAGTCTTTTAAAAAAGAAGAGGTGAGTGTTAGTTGGAGGAAGAGGGCTGTTGGGACATACCTTTGGAGGCTGTGTCATGTGTTTGGCTCTTGTGTCTGGGTTGCCATGATGTGAGCATCTTTACACACTGACCTTCTGGCAAGATGTTTCCACCTGGCCACAGACCTCAGCTGTGTGATGATGGGCCGAGACCCCAAAAACTGTAAGCCACGCCCCCTTTCATCTCAGGTAATTTTTCACAGTGATAGAAAGCTAACTAATACAACTGTTTTTTTTTTTTCCAACTGTGGCAGAGAGAGAGAGAAAAAAAAAGGTCCTATTTAAACATAACTCAAGCTGAATGAAACTCACCTATTTTGGTTCACCTCCATGTAGGTACAGTCACAGATTTCACTTTGATTTCCATCTAGAAATATAGTATCATCTTATGTCAGACATTTTTCTGTATTAATTCTTGCTTAATTGAGCTTTCATACATTGTCCTCATCTGCCTGATGATCAGAACAGACTTTGTCATTCACTTTCTGCTTTTTCAGCACAGGGTCAAATGTCACCCGTGTCATTAAAGCACCATTCATTAGTGGTCACCTTCCCTGTCTGATTCTGCCCTTGATCGGCTATGGAAAGAGGCTGGGCTCCTCCTGATAGGACCATAGCACATGACATGAGTGTAAAGATGAGAAAGATGGTCACACAGAGGCCAAAGCAGACTCAGGATTGAGGCTGGTGAATTTAGCTTTGTGTCTCTTTCACCTTGACTTTATTTATTCCCCCTAATAGTTGAAGAATGTGCATCTTATCTGCTCTCTTAGCATTTTACAGGCCAGAATTGGGATTTTTTTTAACCAAGAATAGACATGGCAAATGAATATTCAAGTAGCCTTGAGGTAGTTTAGGAGATTAATAGAAAATTGGCATTTAATTTCTGTGATTGTATCTCCATGAAATGCAAGCTCAGAAACATTAAATAACATGACCTACAGAGAAAGGGGATGTGGAGATGTCACACACACTGCAGGGCTTTATCTCACTTAGTTCCCTCTCCATTTATGGGAAGTGCATAAGTGCTTGATGAGGGACATTGCTGGAGTAGCCCAGCAACAGCATCACTTGCCGTGCTGAAGGGTGTGGAGACAGTGTCCAGTGTTGTAGTTCCATATTCTCAGACAGCCATCTCTGCCCCCAGTAATAAGCCTAGGAAACAGAATGTCCCATTAGGATGATACGACCCAGGTAACCCTGATAAAAGGTTCATGACACTAGAGAAAGGGTGTACCTTCTTCCACTGGAGTCAAAGGTCATACAGGAGACACCACCATCACCATGAGTCCCAATAAATTCAGACACCTGTCTTCCAGTGTCAAAGTCCCACACTTTCACTACCTGTATAAAAAGTTGAAAGAAAGATGGTTTTGAGATAATGGCTGTCAAATCAAATAACATCTAGAGATCTGTCAACATAAACATTAAAGAGGAAAGTATAGAGGAGCTGGAGACATGGCTAAGAGGAGGAGGAGGGATTCAGTTTTCATCACCCACACGCCAGCTCACAACCATCTATAACTCCAGAGGATCCAGCACCCTCTTCTAGCCTCTGCAGACAGTAGACACATGGTACAAAAAGTGTGGTGGAAATGTTCTCTGTATGCTGTAAATGAAGTAACTGGTTTGGTCTACGTGGAGCACCGTAGAAGTGGGTGGAAGATCAGAGGAAAGACAGGTAAAAAGTGAGCAGAATAGTCAGTCTCCATCTGACCCCGGAAGAATAGTCATGTAAGGAATCCAGGGCCGGGCCACATGGCAGATAGATTACTAGAAATGGGCTGAATTAAGATGAAAGAGCTAGCTAGCAATGTGCCTAAGACATAGGCCAAACAATATGAAATTAACATAAGTGTCTAAATCATTTCTTTGGGGGACAAAAGCCACCGCGGGCAAGGTCCAAACTTCTGGCCCAAATGAGTCCAAGAAATCTCTTTACAACAGAAGGCAAAATACCCAAACACATTGTCTAAAAATAAATAAATCTTAAAAATAAATGTTTTCCTAGAAAGTGCCTATACTCCCACACAAACTGGTTTACTTGGGTTTGTTCTTTACCAGCACAGCCATAGCAAATTGCCATGAGTAGACAGCTTCAACAATGGCAGTACTTGCTTTCACAGTCTGGAGGTTTCATGTTCAGAGTCAAGGTGTTAGTGGGTGTTATAATTTAACTGTCAACTTGACATAATCTAGAATCACCAGGGCAGGGAGTCTCAATGAGGGACTGTCTAGATTAGCCTGCCCTTGAGCTTGGGTTAATTGAGGTGGCAAAGCCCATCCTGAGTGTGAGAAGCACAGTTTTTGCCTTGGTCCTGAACTGTGTGAAGAGCTTCTCTCATGCTTCTGGAGGTAGATACAGTGTGATCTGAGTCACACTTCTAGACTGAGGATGGAGGCAGTGTGATCTGAGTCACACTTCTGGACTGTGGATGGAGGCAGTGTGATCTGAGTCACAGTTCTGGACTGTGGATGGAGGCAGTGTGATCTGAGTCACACCTCTGGACTGAGGATGCAGTGTGATCTGAGTCACAGTTCTGGACTGTGGATGGAGGCAGTGTGATCTGAGTCACACTTCTGGACTGAGGATGGAGGCAGTGTGATCTGAGTCACACTTCTAGACTGAGGATGGAGGCAGTGTGATCTGAGTCACACTTCTAGACTGAGGATGGAGGCAGTGTGATCTGAGTC